>JANIJG010017180.1:12079-56656 GCA_024611175.1 Megaceryle torquata
GTTTGTTTGTTTGTTTGTTTGTTTGTTTGTTTGTTTGTTTGTTTGTTTGTTTGTTTGCTTGTTTGGTTTGGTTTGGTTTGGTTTGTTTGTTGTTGGTTTTCTTTTTTAAATATTTAGTTAGTTAGTTAGTTAGTTGTTTTCCGGTATTGCCTAGTGTTTTAGTCTACTCATATCGTTAATATAATGAGGACATTTCTTTCCCTTGAAAACCCAGAGGCTACAGTAACAGTTACAATTTTTCTTCCAGAAGTTTGCTAAATGCAACTGAAATAAAATTAGTTAGTATGCATGATAACTAAAAATTACGTTGCTTTCATTGAAGAGCAGGAGTCTGGATTTAATTTTAGGAAAGAAGTGACTAATAATTGATAACAGTTGAAACAATTGAAACAGTTGAAACATTATCTCAAAAGCTTGATTTACAAGTATGTAAGTGCCACTGCACTGTAAATGTTACAATATTTAAAATAAGCATTAAATATTGGAAAATATTAGAATCTGTGATATATTCCTATACTGGGTACATAAGATCCCTAGTTGAACGTAATACTTCTTGACATTCGAGCCAACTCTAGCTTAAATGGATCACTATGCTGTTTATAAAACCACTGTCTTCTAGCTCATGAGTAGTTATTTTCTAATATAATAAATCCCCCAAATTTTTCTAACTATTTATTTCATCAGCCTTTGCAAAAAAATAAAAATAAATGTACAGACATTGTTCTTTCTAACTCCCTTACATATATCAATCCAAAATATCTTGAAAAATAAAGGCACTTTTTTTGGACATTCTATCTTTTCCTTCTAACAGGTTTCACCACATACTTATAATACAGTAATTCAGTTTTGTTTTTTTTTTAGAAAGTGTGGTGCCTTTGCCAAATGCAAAGAGTAGTAAGATGGGCTTCTACAATTTCTACAGGTATATCAACCAGAAAAGGAGGGTCAAAGAAAGCAAACCTCCACTGATGAACATGACTAGCAAACTTGTAACTCTCTACATAATTTGAGCAACCTGATTTAGTTGAAGATGTCCCTGTTCATTGCAAAGGTTGGACTAAGTGACCTTTAAAGCTCCCTTCCAACACAAACTATTCCATGATTCTATGATATATGTTATTTTTATAAGTAATATTTTGTTATTTAATAAAATTTATCTCTAAGATTATTTTCTTTTATCTTTGAGCTAAGAAACAAAAAACAGACAAACAAAAAAAAATCCCACCACTTTCTTTGAACAAAGAAAGACCATTATTAAATACTATTCCAGGATGGCTTTAGAAAATCTTTATATTTTAAAACTTTTTGACAGCCTCTTATAATAATCTGGTTATTGGTAGGGTATAATTATATCAGTCTTCCATCGATTTTCACTTACACTGCTGCAGTTCATCAGAATTAAATGGATTATATGTGATCATTAAGAACTGCTAAATTTAATTCCATATTGGGAGATAAATTACCTTAGTCCTATCTTAAACCTTGGTGAGAGCCTTAGAAATGGTGCAACTTAAGCTGTAAAACTATTGAAAGTCACCACTGGAGTTAGCTCAGTGTTTTCACCTGTAAACTTAACCGGTTCATCTGAATTCTGTCTGTGCCTCTAAAAGTTTGCAGACTCTTATTCTTTTGGTTTGTTTACAAATTTGAATGGTTTCTCATAGATTTATAAATTCCACCTTCCCCCCCTGCTGCCTGCTCCCCCCCCTTAAAACAGAACAAAACAAAAAACAACCTGATTCTGGTATATTTTTAACTTGATTCAAAGAGAAAGCTGAAAAGGCATATCAGAAGGGAAGATGTTGCAATACTTCTATTTAGTATTTCCAGACTGGACATAAAAAACTATTAGTAAAAATGGTCATCCCAGTGAAGCAGATGTTGTCATCTGGTTTTAGACAGAAATTGTATTTCATTCAAACTGTGTGGTCTTTGTGAAAGAGACAGCATTTTCTACTCATGCTACACACCAGAAACCAGTGCTTTCTGTGGATTTTTTCTTGGAAAAAAGAATCTCAACTTCTCTTTATTTATACATTTCTGATAGATTATACTTATAATATCTGTGGTCATGCTTTGTGAATCTGTGAGCATAAATGATTATGAACATCAGCATTGTCTTTGCATAGACATTCTGTTACAGAAATATGATTACTTACAACTTTCTTGTGTATTTTGATGTAAGTTCCACTAACTTTGTGAAATCCTTTAACCGTGACACTTACCTATGGAAATTATATTAGTAGAAACACTGGAAAATATAAACCAAAAAATCTAAAAAATAATTAAAATTAAATTCAAACAAGATAGTGAGAGTAAATAACAGGTCATTTAGCGGAAGAAAAATGTATATGGGGAAATATACCAGCATTTTTTAGATTAGCATTCTAAAAGCCTGTCTATACTATGTGCATTTTCTTTTTAGATTTGCATTCCTGTATCAAGAAGATTCAGAATCAGAATTTAGACCTACAAATCAGAAGGCAAATTTGAATCTCACAATACGAACTGCTGATATGAACCCTATTCCTTTTATATTTGACTTTATACTTAATTTACTGTTATAGAATGTTTTTCATTAAGCTAAAGTGATACTAACAGACTATTTAATATTTAGAAAATGCTTATTGATACATTATTCCAATATCCTGATGTTAGAAAAATTAGAATAACTCTGGACTGATTCTTAACTGATTGGCTTTTAATGCTAGAAAGACTTTCAGGCTGTTTTCCAGTACTCTTCAATACTTGTACTGCATAAGCACCTTTGATGAAGTATAATGAATTCTCATACTGGATATTAAAAAAGCTTAGTGACTTTAATTATTTATTTTATAGCATATAATTCAATGTGGTATACTTAAAGTTAGTCAGCTAATTGATATTAGATGGAAAAACAGAAATAAATTATGGAAAACTATGTAGACATAAAAATGAAAGAAAGCATATCTGGCTTTTAATTCTTTCTGAAACAAAAGTGGAAAATTATATGCTAATTACAAGCTAAACAAGATGTCAAAAATGTTTCTGAAGCATTCCTAAATTATGCTATATATTTTATTATTTTAATGTAAATGTAATTTGTATTTCGGTTTAAAACCTGAATTGAGTGTGCCTCGGCCCTTTAAGTTTTTCAGTTATGTTGAAAAAATGGAAAGGACGTAGATGCACTAAGAAGACAGTGCATATTAAGTGGGCAAATCTAGGAAGACTGGTCATAGCAGTTTGTGTATGTCTTTCACATGTTTGTTTGGACAGAATTTTAAATAAAATATTCAGTTTTAACGTACCATCCTGTCAGAGATCATACTCAATGACATTACTAAGATCTTATTCCAAAGACACTTTTGTTGGATCAAGGGAGATAAAAGGTTTCCAGAAATGGAAGTGGTTCTGATTACATGGGCTCTTGTCATCATTCACAGACCAGACTTGCTTTTTAGAATGTAGCAAGCACATGTATGTGAAAGCACATACAAGTTCACAGTGATGTTATGTAACTTCAATTTGAGCTACATTACCTTGTGAATCCTTGTTGTGATTTTAAAATATTTCCACTATTGATTATCATCCATAAAATGTACTGTGGTTACTTCCAAAGGCTGCTTGTTTAAAAGTTAAATAATTTGCTTACATTTCATAGCCTTTATACTTCAACCCCAGATGGAATTGTGCCCTTTAACAGCCCTCCAAAATCCTTAATGTTAGCAGTGGGAGAGAGATCTAACACAGGTCTTTCTGCAGCAGGCTCAGTACCAGCATGAAAGCTGTAGCCTAAGGCTAGGTGGTTTTAGAACACCTTATCTTTGGACAAGACACTACTGATGAAAATTTACCTTGCTTTCTTTCATGTTCATCTAGGATAACAGGGATTTCTCACTTGCCAATGTTTTACTTCCATTTTTCAAGTTGTTAAATGTCTTTTCAGGTTGCAAAGTTTCTGTAATAGTTAAAATGATATCTTAAGTTTTAGTAAGTACGTCATAGGCACATAAAAATTTGCAGCAGTGCATCAGCCAACTGTTCTCCAGAGTGGTTTAATAAACACATCTTCACTGATTGCTGCAACACGTTCACAATATTGAACAGGAAGGAGTAACAATAATCTGCAAAAAGTACCCTGTTACTATTTGTGAAAATTCCAGTGTACACAATGCAATTTGCAATGCCTTTTTCTCCCCTTTGCTGGTTACAAGTTTGCTAGTAATCCCTATCTCTTTCTGCATAGCCTCTGAACTTCAGAAATTATCAGCAATCTGCTAGCATGGCAATTAGCATAAAACCAGTCAGTGGGTGACAAACAGATGTTACTTGTAAGGGGAATTACCCTGTAGCTTTTATGTCTAGCAAAATCCTCTACAAACTTTTAAGGTTTCTCCACATGGGATTACACTGTCATTTCAGAAAGCTGACTTGGAATGTCAGAGGCCAAGGCTGTGACCCATGACAACATGCCATCATGAGCAGACCAGAAGTGAACCATTAATGATATTACTGTCCAAACCAAGGTCAAAATGTAAGTTAGAGATGGTGGGTTTTTTGGCTTTATACTTGATTGTTATTTTTGTGTTGTTGAAGGCTTGCTGACATTCAGAAATATTCAAACTTCCAATTTTTCTGCATGGTTTGAGCTTCTACATGTTCATATACAAAAGCTGTAAGGTCATGACACTTATATAGTTACTTCAAAATTGTCTAATTGCTGAGTGGAACTACTGGCAAAGAGGACAGATTGGATTTTTATTAATAAAAAGAAATATTCTTATGCTTTGGAATTGGGTGTATTGCACTTTTCTGGGATTGCCTACTGTTTAACAATTGTCAAGTTTTTCTGCTTTCATGTTCTACTTTGAAAATATACTACAGTGTTTTATGAAAATAATGTCTCATTAGAACCCTGGCAGGTATAAAAGTAAAGCTGCAGTTCTGTTCTAGTGACATAATGCAAAATATTGCTATAGGTCAGAAGAAATTGGTCAGTTTAATCCACCAGTATTATGATTCTAAAGTGGCAGATTTTGAAATGTTCTAATTATCTTGCCCATATGTTTAAATGTTCCTTGTCTTTAGGCCAAAACAAAATACATTGCAGCTGAAATGCTACTAAATAGAATGAACTGAATATTATTAATATAAAACCTGAGCCACTGACAGTGACAATTTAAATTCCACCTCTGTCAAGTGACAGCCCATCAAAGTTATTTAGGAGTAGAGTCTGTCTGCCTCTGTGAGGATCTGAAGCATATATATGAATAATAACAAAGAAAAAAGACCAAGAATTCCCTATCACTTGAGAAGTCAGTATTAAGTCTAGAAAGATCTGTCATTCCCAGAATCAGGAATTCTTCTGTACTACATAAATTTCCCTATATCTAAGTCCAAATAATAGAAAAGTATAAGCAAAGACATATTTGATCTTTGTTATATAAGGGTGGGAAACATGCTATATTCTTTCAGTATGTAGAAACATAAAACCACATAAATTAACATAGGAACATTCAGGAATGCTTTAGAAACACATTTTTTTACACAACATATAAAAATGGAATTAGTACTTAGTTATGAAGTCTAATGTTCTATATTAGTAAGAAACTTTTTTTGCAACTACTCCTTTCATGTTTGTGTTTTGCTATTACAATGTAAATCAACTTTATTGAAATGCAAATATTATTTTCTTAGGAAATAACATAAAATAAAGCTTAAGTAGGTAGCACTGTTTTTTATTTGAAACTGTACTAACTAGACCTCATGAGGATTGGAATTTTTTAGATTGTATTACTTGGGCACTTTTTCCTCCAGCAATACCCATTGTTGCAAGAATGAGATTTTTACTTCAGCGAACACTATGTAAGAAGTGAACAGAATAGTACTACTTTGACCTTTTTAGTATTCTTTGTTTTAATGGATGCTCATGTCTCCTGCTTCTATAGCTCTTATAACCTCTTAAAATGAAAGAGAAGATGGTCAACCAATCAAAACCTATTACATTTTAAAAGCTAGAATGCCTATGAAGACTTTATGGGGAATTCATCTCCTAGATACTCATTTTAAAGAAAATGGAAAATTGCACATACTCTCACTAAAAAGGCTGACAATTTTGTTGGAAAAGGCTCCTTGCAAATAATTTACAAATTAAAACATACTTTGTTGCGAGAACCATATTTATTATAATGAAAATATTAATGTGATACATTTGTTTGAAGAAGAAACACATACAGAGAAGAAGCAAAAATGAAATGTTGAAAGTTACAAAACATGAAATGACAAAGTGAATCTCAAAAGCTTGATGTCACGGTGGTTGAAAAAGCCCTTTTAAGAGTGGCCTTTCTGTCAGCTTGAAACAACGTTTACCCTGTAGTTATGGTATTATTCTGTTACTCCAATGTAAAGAACATTTTATTACTATGTTAAATGCCCTTTTTGTTTTTATAATTAACAGATTCTAACAGAACAAGCATTACTTTTGAGAATGAGTTTCATTTCATCCTAAGGCAAACTTAAAATAAATCAGATTAAATATCTTTAGAAAGTGCCTGGTTTTACTCACTGACAGAAAAAGTAATTCACATTATTAGTTTAGATACAAATGCAAACATTTCAGGCATTAATATTAAGCCTGAAAAATTGGACAGGGTGAATCCAGATTTTTTATGTCTAAATTTAGAAGATTAGAGCATAGATCATCAAGCCTAGGTATATTTCCTTTCATACATTTTACTATAAAAAATATTAGGTTTCCTTTCCCATTACTTTCACTGGAGATGTGTTTCAGAACCTCTCATGTCCTGCCTTGTAAATTTCCTTGACCATATTTTCTTAATAAATTCTTGTCCATACTGTCTTTGCTTTCCCCAAATGAAATATGAACACACAAAAAACCTTTCTTCAGGTCAGCAGTCTTTTATCTTTCTGCTTCTAATGCTTAAACATGGTCTGAGATGGGTTTTGGTTTTTTTTTTAATATAGGTGAGATTGACCAAACTGAGTCAACAATGGTGATGTCATTGCCTTACAGCATTATCAATTAACAATTTTTGTCAATATAAATTCTTTCGAGTGTTCTAAAAAGTACTACCATCATATTTCAAAATAAAAAATTAATTTGCCCTATTTCACAGAAATTTGTCTCAAAACTTTTCCAGATTCAACAATAAACTAGGCAGCTGTCACTTATAATAAATCACACCATCCAGATGAGTGAAGAGCTCTTCCTGAGTGAACTCACAAATTGCTTGGTACCTGAGAAGGGAATCTGACTGATGTTTTTTTTTGTTTGTTTTGTTTTTTTTTTTTTTTTTTTGTTTTTGTTTTTGTTTTTGTTTTTGTTTTTAAATATAAGAGTAATTCCTATTTAATTAAAATTTCATAATTTTTTTGCCCTTATTCCTCATACAAATGCCAGACATCCCAACTTAAATCCTGTCAATGTATGATGCATTTCCAACATGGGGCAAAGACCCCACTAAGATATTGTGTGGTTTTAGGCTCTTTGTCATATATCTAGCAAAATTTGAATTGTTGAATATAGAAATTTCTTTACTAATAAGTTTACTTCTTTTAAAGATTTTCCATTTTGAACACTATGAAATGAACTGTTGTTGGTCTTCCAGTAAAAAAAAGTAAATCTGAGTTTATCTACTCTTGAAATGGAGCTTTAATTTAATTAGCTTAATTGTTATTTTGAAACAGTGCTGCAGTGCCATGACTTTTTTGCACTAAAAGCTCTATAGGGTCTGCAATATTTATGTTATCCTAAAAGACTGTGTTTCCTCATGGGAATTTAAACTTCTCTTTGTGAAATGCATGGACATGCCTTCAGAACCACTGTCAAAATGATGCATGCCTGACCTTATTTCAAGTGTTACCGGTGGTATTTCCTGAGTCCTGTTATAATTTGAAAAGAATCAAATCCAATATTTATACATAATTATAGAGATAGAAGTGTGTTTTATGTGTTTTTTACCATTGCTACATAACATGACTTTCAGATGATCCTCCCAACAGTATCTATGCCATGCGCAGGACTAAAATATGCTGTGGTTGTCAAGAAACCACATACAGAAAAACTTATTAAGCAACCATTTCCTCAAGAATATAAAATGCACATGGTTATAGAAGAAGCCATGAAAGTGCAGGCTCAGGATAAACCCTGAAGTCCTTGGGCTACAAACAGCAGTTACAACCATTTGACCAACACAAACTGGAAAGGAACAGGCTTTAGAATTGGTTATTTTTATTCTCTACTGTACTGCTATGTATGCTTATTATGATTAACAGCAACTGTAATTTTAGCATTTAGATAATTTGTAGTCTGTGTTGGCCTGTATTTGAGGAGGGGCTGTTAAAACTCTGTGCAACAGTTCATCTTTATGGTAGCTCAAGACTGTTCAGTCAATTAACTGTGCTACTTTCCTTCTCCTCAAAATTAAAAACTGAGAGGAAAATAGTGTATCCAACATACAGCCAAGAATTTACTGTATTTCTTTAAACAAGATCCAGCTTTTGTTTGAATAACTTTTCCTCATGTCCTACCATTCTATGGGAATAATGTTGAATCCCAGTAAATATGGTATTGCCATCACTAGCAGTAGTCCTCTGGCTCTGCGGTGTCCTGGGGGTGCAGGGACTGGAGCTTGGTCTGCCTGGCACTCACTGCCCTGACTGCCTGGGAGTGGGTGACTCTCGCCTCTCCAGCATGCACTGAGGCTGTGCAATACCATCAGTGGTGTGGCTTATGGTGATGAAAGATACAGAAATAAACCTAAGTGGGACCAGGACTGAGGAGGAAGAAAATTCTTCTGTAAGTATCAGATTCCACTCAGTGAAGCTCTGAGGATGCTGAAAACTTGTAATTCTCCTCTTCTCCTGAGGGAGAGCGAAACTGTGAGGGATGAGCATTAACACCAGGGAGAAAGGATAGTTATTAATTAAGTGTCTGGTTTAATAATTTTAAGGATACTATTTTTTCCTTTCTATATTAGTTTGGGTTATGATTATTAGTGTTACTGTAACTAGACTGCTGATAACTGCTTTTTATATTTTTATCAGTTAGATTTGCTAACAAATATTTCACAAATATTTGTCCTGGTTTTGCTCATATCAAGCTAAGTGTAATTATACTTCTCATTCACAAGTCACACCTATTGGAATAAGAAAAGTCAGACTTCTTTCCAGGTGGTTACTGTCTGTCCCCCAAGCAATCACATAACCTTTTTGGAGTCTTCAACTAATTTAATTAAATTATCAGGAAACCATGAAAAGATCACTTAACCTTGGTTGGAACCACAGGTAACACAGAAGGAATATATAGTGTTAAGAGAAAAGATGCCAAGTACTGTGTGCATGAGATGCATATACATGTATTATTCTATCTATAAAAGAGCTACAGCTACATTACAGTTAATAACCACTTAAAATTAATAACCACCTTTAGAAAATCTCTTTCATATATAAGGGGCAAAAATGTACTAAGAGTTTATTGTGGAAGTATGTAATGAAGTGAAATGAAATGAAATGAAATGAAATGAAATGAAATGAAATGGCATAACACAACTTCAGTTTGTACCAGAAAACATTTCTTATGTTTGGCCTTCCTTGCAAAGTAGATTATACAGATCTGTGAATAGGAAAAAATGTAGTCATGTAGCAAAACACCACAACATAAAAAAGGTATTCTGCAACTGTATTATAATGCATGAGCTGCTGAGTCTAAACTCAGGCTGGACTGATACACTTTTAATGGAATATAAGGTCAGCTAACTTTTTATGCAATACTAAGTAAAATTCCAGGTTTTTTTTTTCCTCTCCTTAATCTTAATGTGACTGTAACATGGAACAAAGCTTTCTTAAAAGATCAGGGCAGTTCCCTGAAAGGGGAAGTAAAAAGAACCATCTGCCCAAGTCCCTGTTTTCCTAGAGAAATTAATTGGCAATTACTAGTATCATAGGTTCTTTGAGTCAGGCTTCAGACTAGTGTTTGATTTTTGAAATTTGCCTGTTTTCCTCACAATACTTTATGTCAAGATAACTCACAGATGGTGCAGTAATGCTTTCATATTTCTGTAGTGTCATCTTAGAGCCAAAACTGACCTTCAGAAAAGTTATGGACTTATATTTGAAATTTATTAGAACCGAAATTCTTTGCCAGCTCCATTAAGTTCTTTAAATCAGGTCCATAATTAAAGTCAAAGTCATGTCTACACATACTTTCAGGGACTGCCAGTTATCTCTCACCCTGTGAATCAGTGGTTACAATATAGATTTGTGCTGTTCAGAATTATTGCATTAAAGGTGGTCATGTATATATATTGACTTTATGTCTAAATGGATGTCTAATTGAATGCTATTACACTTATTAAAGTGTAGTGGAAGAAATGAAAGCAGTATGACTGGTCTTTCACAGAACTTATGTTTATGTTATCTGGTCACCCTTTCCAAAGAATAACCTTAAAATATAAAGTGTCTCTCTGCTAAATTGTAACTGCTGTTGTAACAGTCTTCACAAACTGTATTCAATAATTAAATAGAAAGAGGGACATGAATGACCTTTAAAGGCCCCTTCAAACCCAAAGCATTCTACGATTTCTATGATTCTATTATTATCTTCTTACATGCTCTGCATCTTTGGCTTTGTTCTTTACATTTTTGCTTTAGAAATCTAGATTTAATATAGTGATTTATTTTGACTGCTCAGAGTCCACAGACTATGGTTAGCTCATGTCTAGTGTTCTACAAAGCTAAAGAAATAAAACCCACCTGTTATGTTCGTTAAACACTGAAGCATTAATAATTCTAAAAAATTTAAATAAATAATTTTAATTAAGAAGTAATAAAGAATTTTTTTTTCAGACACAGTAGTGTTTTGAGTAGTCAGATACTGAATGACACTCAAACTTTCAGTATCTGAAACCATGGCTGAATTTGTGCCAGGTGACTAAAAGTCAGGTGAATATGTTATATCTAGCAGTGTAAGTGGCTGACATGTTATTACAGTGACTGCATCAGTTTGCCTGTGATCACTATTATTGAGATTACCCTGCATGGTTTTTTTTTCTAGGATGAATACTAGCCAGTTACATCTTTTACAGTTACAGCTGAATTTCAAGAATGTGAAGCTTAGGTATGCCAATAAAACCAAGGGGTTTTTTTTAAATCTTTTTTTTCCAGAGTGTTGCTACCTTTGGTTACTGCTTAATTTTTAACTTTTTGCTCTTGTATAAATGGGGTTAGGGATACTACATAAGAATAAGCCATCACAGCATGTTTGATGATGTCTCTCTCCCTTACTGAGACAAAGACATTTTGTTAGTCAAATAGATTGCGATAGTATAATATCCAATTTAGAAATGTTTTTAATAGCTGATAGGGGATAAACCCTGTTATAAAATCTGATTAAATTACTTTCAAAACTGTATTAATTCTAATATGCAGGAGGAAAAGAGAATCTGAAAAGGATACATTGAATCAAATTTACACATTAACATACTCTAAAATCTTTTCCCTCACTTCCCTCCTCATGATTCTCCACAATGTTATTCATTAGCACTCTTGATCAAAAAGAACAGGTTTAGGACAGAGATGATTGTTTATGGAACATTAATTCTTTATTGATTGTTTATCAAAGATGAAAGTGTAACTGAAAAATAATTAGTACCCACTGTCCTGGATGAGTGGCCCACAGTCACAGATGATCATTAACAACCTAAACAAAAAAAATCTAGTGCTTCTTGCATTCAGCATATTTCACTGTTTTTCAGTGTCTTTGTTATCACAGAATCACAAAATGGTTGAGGTTGGAAGGAACATATGAAGGCCATCTTGTCCAACCTCTATTATGTAAAAAAACCACTGGCTATATAGCATGTAAGCAATGATAGACACATTAATCCATGTTTGAATTAATCATCAAATGTTGCATTTTTCCACCTGAATTAAGATTATTTTCTCTCTAAATCCATATTCTCCAGTAGCTTAGATTTACTTCTAAATTATGGTAGCCAAAATTCTTCAAACTTGCCATTGAATTCCTAAAAAATTGAAATTATTTTATGCTTTTTATTAATTTCAACTACTAATATATTAATTCATAATTAAACTTAATAAATTATCAGTAGAAGTTAATGAAAAGTGATACATTATCTGCAGGATTTTAAAAATAGCTCTTTGAATTTAGCTATCCTATAACTCTATGTAATATTATGGAATTGCTTTAAAAGGTTGTCCTGTTCTAGTAAATTGTGTATTTGATTCTTGAAAGAAATACCTCACATTAGCAAATATATTCCTAATAAAGGCCTTTTCAAGTAAAAACTCGGATGAGGAAGTATCTGATTCTCCAGAATAATCATAGTCCAGAAATATATGTATTTTCTATACAGTTATTAGTGACTAATTCAGGCCTTTGAAAGAAGTATTCCAAAAATTCACCACCGATTTTTCTTTTGTTGTAGAATGAAGATTAACTGCTAAAGAAAGCTGTGCAGATAAACTACTTTAAAAGCCTTATTTCCATTATTATGCTGCTTCATCACAAAGCAACAGTAGAAGAACAGAACAGTTACCTGATGTAGCATCAATATGATCTGTGGTTCAGCACAGTTGCTGAGTGGACTAGAAAATCATGCACCTTGTAAGAATAAAGATACACATGAGTAAAAATAGCTGAAATTTTCACCTGGCTTTACAAGGTAAGATTGAAAGGACTGTATAGCTTCCCGTGATTAATATGAAACTAAGAAAGAAGTATAAATAACTTCTAAAAAGTTTGTACCATGTACTGGGCGAATACTTTTCTAATATTTCAGTCATGTTGCTACTTTAATACTCCTGGGAAAATAAGCTTCTTCTTGGTATACTTATTTTGTATTCTCTTAAAATAATACCTTTGACCTCCTAATATAGATATTTTTGAAGACCTAACATCTGTGTAATAAACAATAACATTTTTTTTTCTCTTTCATGCTGTTTTGGTTTACTGATAACCCTGTATGAGTTATCCTGCATAAATAGAATAACAAAGAGGGCTAGCAGTTTAGGTTGCTGAAGGCTATCAAAACTGCAGAAAAATTCCTACTCTCTCTTCTTAACTTCAGAACATTCCTGTGAGATGACTGTGAAAATGAACCCTACAATCTCTTCCTGCAAATGTGAAGACACTATCTGCCAAGGAGAAAAGGGGACTGATAGGGTAATTATTCCTGTGGCTTTGGCATTGACTGTCTAAATGTCATGGATGTTCTTTGTTTTGAAAGTTCAGTCGCTCTTGAAACTGGATGTTTCTTATCAGTACATCCCATTGGTAGGCAGCAATACAATGCAATGCAACTAAATGCTGTGAAACTCAGGCCATCATGAAAGAACAGAACTTTTCATGTCAAGCATCAGTATTTCTTTAGTCCAAATCAAAGACGTGATGCCTTTGATAGAAGTTACACTTCTTAAAAGTTGGCGGTTATCAAATATCTCATTCTTAGATAAACATTATTATGATAAATATGAGGAGAAAATATGTTACTACACAAGCACATCTAACATAGTATTTTGAACATACATACCATTTTTCTTTTAACTTTACATGAAAAGATGTCCATTTGGTTTTACTTAAATAACATTTTTCTAGATGTAATCAGAGAAAAAAAAAAAGCATCCAATTGAATTCCTTCAGAAAAAAAGTTGTATTGCTTTGTTGAAAGTTGTTAATAAGAACATAGTAACTGCCACACCAATCTCTTTACCAGATCCAGAAATGTTAAATTTTGTATATCTTATATTTCTCATAGAATTTTGACTGAGATACATTATATCTTGATTTCTGATGCCAGTCTGAATTAGTTTATTGATCTGTTCTTCAGTTGATTTTAAAAATCTATTTCTGTTTGTTCCCTCGAGGGTCAAATGTTTTCATCTATAATCTGAAAAGTTTACAATATGTACACCAGCATGTATTTGTTGTCCTACCCATATCCTGTATGAGGTAGATAGCTCTATGTAACAAAATACTGTATGATTACATAATAATATTGAATTACTTTCAGTTAAGCAATAATGCAAACCAGTTACTGTTTTGAAATTCATACAGTTACTTCATGTAATTTACATTCAATGCTATATAGAATATGATATGAAGTATCTACTTGATTAATGTTTCTTGAGGACATTATTTCTAGTGATGGTCAAAGTTTTAATGAATTAATTTGACCATCATTATGGGTAATGTGCTGGAGACACATTAATCTAAGTGATATCATATCCTATGCAGAACTAATTCATCCGAATGGGAATTTGGCAAATTAATTCTGGTTCTAACAGGGGAAAGGAACTGATGCCAGTTTTGAATCAAACAATGAATATAGCATGACATACATTTTTATGTTAAGAGTTTATAAATCTAGGGGGGATATTTCTCACAGATAATATAGTAATATTCCTTTAAGTCTACAAGTGTAAGGAAATATATGAGGCTATGAATTTTAATGTGGATGAAATTATTCTTTCAATAGGACTGAAAAAGAAATAATCTGTGGATTACAAAAGATAATCATGTCTCTAATTATGTAACAGTTTCCAAATCATAAATAATGATGCATGTGTGGTATTCAAACCAGAAAGTAATAACCTGTTTTGGAAGTGTCTGATGAATCAAAGGTCTAGTGCAAACTTCTGCTTCTATTTTTTCCAGCAGATTGAGATGTTCCACCCAGTAGCTAGCTATCTGTTTGTAAGATTTCCCAAGTTCACAATCTTCATGGGCTTTCATCTCAGAGGTTTCCAATGAATTAGAGTTTTTGATGGACAGAAAAAAGGGCTTCTTACCAAATAGTTCTACATTTTTCTGTATTTGCTTTTTCAATGTTCTGTGGTGCATTTTAGCATGCGGCCAATATGCAGATCTCCAAAGCACAGAAAACTAATGTCAGAGATAAGTAGGGAAATTAGCCTGAGCTTCACATATTCCTTACAAATTAGCAAAGATACCTACAGAATGCTAATAACTATACAACAACAGCTTTTTTTCAAAAAGAAATGCAAAAAATTGTAACTGATTTAGACTATATTGCAGTTTGCTTTCCTTTTGTTAATGAAAGAAATTACAAAGCGTATCTCCATTACAAAATAGAACTGTATGGCAGGATTATGTCTTTATTATCATTGGTTTAGTTTATATAAAATAATACTCTAATAATGGAGATCTCAGAACACATATGACAGGATCAAGAAATTATTAGGAGTTTTGAATGTATTTTTGCACAGTTGTGAGCTTGGGCTATATTGGGTTATAATCTATAACAGCCATTGGAGAAAGCTGATATTTTCCCCCTTCTTGCTCTTTGTCAAGCTCCATATGTAGAGCATGAAATGGGAAATTAAAGTTCTTTATACCAAAGGAGGGAAAACCTTCCTACTTCAAATACTTTTTAAACACCAATAACTCTGTTGACTCCATCAGCATCAATTGCTAATTGATTTTTATTAATGGAGTAATTCTCTCATATGGAGAATTGTCAGAAGCTCAAAAATCCAGTTTCACAGAAGCTTGTTAGAAGAACATGAAGGAGAAGCCAGACAGAATGATCAAGCCAGATCTCAAGAGCCTTCATGCTTCTGTTTAATTTTCTGGTTTACTGTAACATCAGTGACAAGAGCTGCTGCTCTAAAATTGGGATTTAGCAATTTGTACACCCAAGCCCTGAGGGCACCTCCAACCTGACTATGCCTGCAGAGTCCCTGGGGCTCCCTTCACCCTGAACACAGCCCAGGACCTTCTTTTAGCACCCTGGATATCCCCCCATCCTACCCATGGCCCTGGACCTCAAGTCAGCCTCTCTAGGGCCTTCAGTCCCTTCCAGGGTGATGCCACAGCAGTGTGGGCTTCCAGCTCCTCTAGGACTTCTATATTATGTTTACAAATTGTAACCCCCCAGAAGAAATTGCCATTCAACACTCAGCTTCAGTGGAGATGGGCTACAGCCTGTCTGTCAATGCCAAGGATTTTTTAACACATGAGACTTTTGCAAACAGATAACCAACCAAATTATTACCACCTTAATCAGCAGCTTCTCTGGTGTGATAGCTGAGCCATTTTTTAGTGATTTGGGGTTACAGAGTTCTTTCCCTTCAGGCTTATTATTGTAGTTCTCACAAATGCAAATGTCTGTACAACTATATTTACTACTAACTACTTGACAAATGTGACAGTCTCTTTAAAAATCTGTTCACTGATCTGTTGAGCTTGTTTTTAAGTTAGTAAAAATATGATTCTACATATGCTGTAGTAATCTAACAAAAAAACCTGAAGAACACAATTGAAAAATTCCTTCTTTCCCATTCTGGCACAGTAATATAATACCCTTATATTTAAAATTGTCTGTCATTTTAAAAAAAGTTTAATTTCCAAAAAGCTGCTTTACACCAGAAGTCATACAGCTAATACAGAAGGTTTTCCTGGTCATTTGCCACAATAATTTTGGCTTGAAGCTCATAGAAGTAAACATGTTTATAAACAGAATGAAATAATAATAATAGAGAAGGAATGCTAATAAAAACTGAAAGAGGAAAATGATGCTTAAAAGTTATGATCAATAGCAGCAGCGTATCTTTGTAGATAGTTGTATTTCAATCAGAACATCATAGCTTTCAGTTTTTTTCAAATATACACACAAATATTATTGTCTCCAAATATATTATTTACTTATATCTTCTGTGTTATTCAGTTGATAACCTTGGCAATAACATGGGAGAACCAAACAGGCAGCCATTATCTCGCTAAAGAAAACTTTAACAAATTTCAAAAGGGAAAAGAGGAAAAAATAGATGATTCTGAAGTAAATACAGATCTAGAGTAAACTAAAATTATAAGCCAGATTTAATTTCTATATATTTTCAAAAATTCAAGTTCTTGTTACTGCAATTATAATAATGTTCTTCTAAGAGAAGAAATCCTGGCTAGAGAAACTTTATAGAGTGAAGCAGAAACACAAAAAAACTGAGTGCCTCAGTACCAAGGAGACTGCAGGATGACCCAACAGAAGGCCACTTCTGAAAGACAAATTAGGAAATTTTCCCAAGAAGCCTAGACAGGGCACTATGGAGTTCACGATAAAGCCACTGAAAATCAGTTGACATGGAAAATGAAACTGGAGGGCCCTTCAAGGACACAGTGAGCAAGGAAATTTTTTCACAAGCCCTTTTATTTCTGATTGTCTTATTCTGAGCTTTTAACTTAAGAAAGAATGCCATTCTAGTTTCTGAGTAAATTAACTTTTTCAAGGTTCAGATGGTTGATGTGCTCTGGGTGTTTACTTCAGGGAAAAAGTCCAGGGTAATTCACCTTAAAGCTCTCTCTGTCAGGATTCCATTGCAGCATGTAGACTTCATGTGAATGCATCAAAAATGTATTTGCTATGAATAAATAAGACAGCAATACCATGTCCTGGTTTGGGTGAGAACAGAGCTGGTTCTGTTCAGTGATTTTGCTTTTCAGCTCAGTTCTTCTAACTAACTGCACTGTCTGAAGTCAGCAGCCTGTTTTCACAGACAGTATCTGCTGATAGCAGTGATAACACTCCATGTTTAGAGTTACTACCAAGGATTGGTGTGCAGACCAAGGCCACTGCTGGATCTTGTGTACCACACTGGAGGTGCAGGAGAGCGAAAGGCCGCACCTTCAGGGAGGAGCAGACAGGGCAGTTGACCCCAAACTGAACAATGAGGTATTCCATCCCATATACATCATATTTGGATATAAAGCAGAGGGATCTGGAGGGTCTATAGTTTGCTTGCTTGCTTGCTTTACCATCAGGGGGGTTGGGTTTGATACTGGGTTAGTATCTATTTGTACATATTCTATTTTTATTATTATCATTTTAATTTTCATTAAAGCTATTCTAGTTTCCTTTTCTAATCTCTGTCTCTCTCACTTATTCCCTTTCTTTTCCCCTTTGGGGAGGGAGATACCCCAAAACTTTTAGCACTCAAACTTATTAAATATTATTTGTACTCTTGATTACAGTCTCTGCCCTTGGATATTATCTCACTTCAGAGTAGGTGTCCTCACATGCTGAAACAAACCAAAATAATTTGGTAAAAAAACAAATTATTCATCCCACATAGGCTTTTTATAAAATAAAGTAACTTAGTAACCATTTCTAAAAATTAGCATATTTTTAATACAGAAGCTTGCTAGGAAAATTATTAATCTCCATATAGAATGAGAATGTATATTTCATTTTCACAAAAATTAACAAAAATACTAGTTGATGAAAAAGCTTTGTGAGAAGAGTATATAAGCAGTTCTAGAATATACGTATAATTCAATTATTAAGAGCATACAAGAAAGCAAACAGATAAGGTTACAAGTAGTACTCTTTATATATTAAAATAACTAATTTTCTACTTGGGTGGGACTAAATTAGGTGCTTTGGAATGCATCGTTATCAGTTGTTCATACTTTGGAGCACTTATCAACACAAATAAACAGCGAGATAAATATTTTGTGTAATAAAACCTTCAGCAGCTGGATATTGCTGTGATTGGAAAAGCTTATAAAAATCAATTAAGCGAACTTGCAGTAACCAAGTAAAGAAAGGCTTTTCTAAATTGTAGATGCAGGGAGAGCTCTAGAAAAGGAAGCAGGTTGTAAACTCATATAATGCAGATTTTGGAATTTGGAATGACTACTGTTTCAACCCATTCAACCTAAACTTGCAAAGGTTAACAGGTTTACATGTCACCATTGTGAAACTCTTAAAAGATCAGGAAACCTCCCAGAGAAAGTAGTTGGAATATTACCAAATCCTATACAGATATTTCAACCTGTCTTGTTTTAGTGTCGTTAGAGAGTAGAACATGAGATAATATACAATTTATTTCCCCTCAAAGGTCTGAACAATGAACTCTAATTAAAATACTTATAATTTAAAAGGAAGCACTAGTTAAAATATATACTGCTTTTTGTTGTGAATGAGACTTAAATTTAAAGTAAAACTTAGAATTCCAGGAATTAAGTGCATTTGTTCCAGTAGGTGTGGACTGTAAATGTTGAATTTGTCAAAAAATGCTGGGCAATGAACCAAAACTTCTTATGCAAAAGCATGTATGAAAGGGGATTTTCCTTTTTGTTTGAAGTGTTCTTGATTTTCTTCTGTCAGATTGTGATGTCTGCTGTTGCTAGCTCCAAATAACCTTTGATGGTCATACAGATCTAATGTAAGCATCAACATCCACTGAAATTTTCAGATCATAAACTGTATCCTTTGTTCTCTACATGAGTTAATTCATGATTCATCAGTTTTCAAGTGCTATTAACTTCCTACAAACATGTAAGACTCCTTATTTTTCATCTGAAAATCTTTTCCTATAGCAAAATTTTTGAACTGTACATGAATGTGGGACAGCGTTCTAGCAATACCCTTAGGTCTGCCATTCCAGTGGAGGTAGAGGATGGAGTGACATGTGATAACAAAGACACAAGTGATGTTGATGGGCTAGAAATCACAGTAGCATCTAGGAGTAGTCACATAGGAATTCGGTCTTCTCTACCCAGGAAGGTAATGGGATATATAGACCAGCTGAAGTGCATCTACACAACACGCTCAACATGGGAAGCAGGAGGACCTGGAAGCAAGCGTAGAACAGGATAACTATAACATAGTTGCCGTCACAGAAACATTGTGGGATGACTCACACAATTCAAGTGCTGCATTGGATGGCTATAAACTCTTTAGATTTAATAGACCAGGAAGGAGAGGTGGTGGAGTGGCCCTGTACGTGAGGGAGTGTTTTGATTGTCATGAGCTTAACGATGGAGACAATAACGTTAAGCTTTTATGGGTAAGAATAGGGGTAAAGGACAACAAGGCAGATATCATGATGCAAGTCTGTTACAGACTGCCCAACCAGGATCAAGAAACAGAATAAATATTCTATAAGGAGCTGGGAGAAATCTCACAATCACTAACACTTTTCCTCATGGGGGACTTCAACTTTCCAGATATCAGCTGGAAATGCAACACAGTGGAGATGAAACAGTCTGTGAGGTTCCTGGAATGTGTGGAAGATATTTTCCTGAGACAGCTGGTGAGAGAGTGAACTAGAGAATGCTCCCTGATAGATCTGCTGTACATGAACAGAGAAACACTTGTGGGTAATGTGAAGGTTGAAGTCCATCTTGGGCTTGTGATCATGAAATGGTAGAGTTCTCAGTTCTTGGGGAAGTAAGGAAGATGGTCAGCAGAACTGCCACCTTCGACTTTCGGAGGGCAGACTTTGACCTGCTCAGGAACCTGATTGACAGAACCCGTTGGGAGGCCATCCTTAAGGGCAAAGGAGTCCAGGAAAGCTGGACATTCTTCAAGAGGGAAATCTTTAAAGTGCAGGAGCAGCCATCCGTGTGCTGTAAGATGAACAGGTGGGGAAGAAGACTGGCCTGGCTGAACAGAGAGATTTGACTGGAACTTATGAATAGAAGAAAAGACCATGGCCTGTGGAAGAAGGAGCAGTCCGCTCGGGAAGACTACAAAGATTTTCTGAGGTTATGCAGGGAGAAAATGAGAAAAGCCAAAGCCCAACTAGAACTTAATCTGGCTACTGCCATAAAAGGCAATAAAGTTTCTATAAATACAATAACAAAAGGAGGACTAGGGAGAGCCTTAATCCTCTATTGGATGCAGGGGGAAACATAGTGGCAAAGAATGAGGAAAAGGCTGAGGTACTAAATGTCACTTTTGCCTCAATTTTTAATAGTAAAACCCATTGGTCTCTGAGTGAGCAGCCCCCTGAGCTGGAAGACAGGGATGAGGAGCAGAATGAAGTCCCCATAAACCAAGAGGTCAAGTGACCTACTACACCACTTAGACACATACAGGCCTATGAGGAGGGATTGGATCCACCCAAGGGTACTGAGGGAGCTGGTGGATGTGCTCACCAAGCCACTTTCCATCATTTAACAGCAGTCCTGCTAACGAGGAAGGTCCCACTGGACTGGAGGTTAGCAAATGTGATGGCCATCCACAAGAAGGGCTGGAAAGAGGATCCAGAGAAGTACAGATCTGTTAATTTGAACTCTGTGCTGGAAAAGGTTATGGAACAGGTCATCTTGAGTGCCATCACACAGCACATAGAAGATAACCAGGCTATTAGGCCCATTCAGTATGGGTTTATGAAAGGCAAGTCCTGCTTGACTAAACTGATCTCCTTCTCTCTTTTTACAAGGTGACCCACTTAGTGGATGAGGGAAAGGCTGTGGATGTTGTCTACCTGGACTTCAAATAAAGCCTTTGACGTTGTTTTCCATAGCATTCTCATGAAAACACTGGCTGCTCATGGCTTGGACAGGCGTGTGCTCTGCTGAGTAAAACACTGTCTGGGTGGCTGAGCCCAAAGAGTCATGATGAATGGAATTAAATCCAGTTGGAAACTGGATTGTGTGTTGATCTGCTTGAAGATAGGGATGCTTTACAGAGGGATCTGAACAGGCTAAATTGATGGTCCCAGGCCAATGACATGAGGTTCAACAAGGCCAAGATCCAGGTCCTGCACCAGGACCACAACAACCCCAGGCAATGCTACAGGCTTGGGAAGAAGTGGCTGGAAAGTTCCTTGTCAGGAAAGGACCTCAGGGTGTTGTTTGACAGCTGGCTTATTTTGAGCTATCAGTGTACCCAGGTGGCCAAGTAGGCCAACAGTATCCTGGCTTGTATCAGAAATAGTGTGGCCAGCAGGACTAGGGAAGTGATCATGCCCCTCTACTCATCACTGGTGAGGCTGTATCTTGAATACTGTATTTAGTTTTTGTACCCTCACTGGAAGAAGGACATTGAGGTGCTGGAGCACATCCAAAGAAGAGCAATGGAGCTGATGAAGAGTCTAGAGCATAAGTCTTATGAGGAGCAGCTGAGGGATCTGGGGTTGTTTAACCTGAAGAAGAGGAGGCTGAGTGGAGATATTGCTCTCTACAACTACCTGAAAGGAGGAAGTAATGAGGTGGGGATCAGTCTCATCTCCCAAATAACAAGCAACAGGACAAGAGGAAACAGACTCAATTATGCCAGGGGAAGTTTATATTGGATATTAGGAAATAATTCTTTATTGAAATGGTTGTGAAGTATTGGAACATGCTGCCCAGGGAAGTGGTTGTGTCACCATCCCTGAAGATACTTAAGAGACAGGTAGATGTGGTCCTGAGAAATATGGTTTAGAGATGACCTGGCAGTGCTGGGTTAATTTTTGGCCTTGATAATCTTAAGGGTGTCTTCCAACCAAAACTAATCTATGATTCTATATGTAATGAAGTATTTAAAATTAGACAAATTTGATGTGTCTGTTTGCATGTATATGTTTTCATGTTTTTATGCAGACATACAAATAGTAATTTTAGACCGTAGTTGTATCTTGTTTTAGTGTTTATTTTCTAATTTTTTAAGCTTTCCATCATACACAACTGCTAAATATATTTCTCTCTGAGAAGCTAAACAACTGATGTTATATAATCTGGATTGTAAACATTTTCATTTAAGCATTCCCTTTTTATAAAAACTTCAGAATTTTAGAAGTATTCACTATCATGCACACAATAAAAGTGAATGGCTTGTCTATAAACTGTTTCTTCCAGTCCTTGAATCAATAAATGACCAAAATGCAATTTACAATGATAGGCTCAAAAGATCAGCTTCTTTAGGATAGTGTTCATTTAACAGCTTTCAAGCTCTTATTATTTAGAGAAGTGGTGAGAAATATATATTCAGATAGTGTGCACTGCCCAACAATCAAATTCTTATCTCATGCTTGTAACCAAGTAACATTTGCAGCCTGACCCACTTGTCTGTAATCAGATAGGAGGGTCCTGTTTCTTCTGTGGATATAGAGTTCTCAGCAGAGTCAAAAATCTGAAACTGAAGATAATAAAGGAAAACAGAGAAGTGATACAGTGACTCCCCATTTAGGAAAGAGGGAATATCTCAAGTTATTTTTTCATTGTCTTTCCTTTTCATTCTTTTGTTGTTTGGTTTGTTGCAGTTTGTTGTTGTTATTGTTGTTTGGATTTTTTTGTTGGTTATTGTTGGTTTGGGGTGTTTTTTTGTTGTTGGTCGTGGTGGGATTTTTCCTGTCATTGTTGGGGTTTCTTTTAAATTATTATTACAGGCAGCAGTCAGGGTGAATCATCATAAGAGCTCCCTTAAGTATCTTTGATGAAGTTAACTGAGATTTTTTTTTTTAATTCTGGTTCTAACAAATTCCATCTTCATAACAGGGTGAAAATTATATGAAAATCTTTAAATTGGTGTACAACTGAGTAACTTCAGCTGTCACAGACTTAGTCCCAAACTACACCAACACCAAGAATTCAGTGTATGGTTTATCTGTTATTTGTATTATGATGTTAACTTGTGTCTGAGTGTGTTAATTGGCTGTGAGGTCTTAAGTTATTAACATTAAACGTTTAATGAGAAAGTCACATTTTCACCTACAGTTGTTCTTTATTTCATATTCTATGGAAAAGAAAAAGAATTCATGTAATATCAATCACATTTTTCAGTGAAACATTTTCATTAGCTATGGTCAACATGCTTTGGATAACATTTCAATCAAAGGAAAAAAATGTGAGCATTATACAGAAGTGAGAATATCTAATAAAGATATGAAAGGTGCCTTATCTATCACGTATTACACACACTATAAATTACATTTTCAGGAAACACAGCACACCTGTCTCAAGAAAGAAAATACTGCTGTATTTAACATATGAACATATTTTTGTAGCTTTTGGTCAGAAAGGAAAATATAAACAAAGTCAAGAGAGTTGAACAGTCTGAGGTTGTAATGTCAACAGTTCCTGTTTACTCTGTTCTTCCTTACAGTCTTGGATTTCTTTGTGTCACAGGTGTTCATTTTCCCTTTTCAGTTGATTTTGGGGGTTTGAGTTTTTTGTTTGTTTGTTTTGTGTTGGTTTTGGGTTTTTTTTTATGGTTTTAGTTGTTTGGGGTTTTTTTGGGTTTTTTAATACAATAACTTAGTTTAGAAAAATGACATATGTTTGTGTAAAAAAAAATTAATTAAAATTTTTCTGAAAAACTTGCAGAGATCCTTCATGATATTTTCTCAATGAAAAGACAGCTGCTGATGTCTCCAAATTATATGCCACCAAATCTTTTGCAAAAACCTCAACCATTAGGAGTCACCAGTATTGGAATATGTCATAACATTGTAATGAAATAAATATTCTATTTCCTTTTTTGACAGAAGAACTTGTGAATAATATGAATCCAAGGATGCATCTTGAATTGTGTAAGGTTTTGAGAAAGTTATTTGTGACATTCTCATAAAATATGGAAATAAGGTTGATGAAAATATGCAAGGTATAATTATGACTCTCAAGATGAAGTTGAAGATTGCATTAAATATCCGAAACAGAAGATTTCTGAAGATGATATGAGACTGGACTCAAGCACATTAGACAACAATGGTATAATTTAAAATTAATTTAATTTTATAAATATTGTGAAAACAAACAGGAAATACTACACTTCAAAGGAGAAATCAATATAAAATGGAGACTTCTGAAACAGCAATGTTGCAGGAAAGATGTAGAAAAAATCTAGATTAAAGCTGTGTCACACTTCAAAGTACTAAGGTCATAGCTTGAACATGGAATTCTAATACTGTTCATAAAAATTCTCTGATTTAACATTTTATAATTATTTTCCTGCACAGATGGACAGAATCAATTGAGAATTTTAAGTTATTTTTTAAGTTGCTTAACACAGATAATGCAGAGAAATCTCTCTGTAATTCACAAATAAAACAATAGCTTTTTAATGGATTTCTAGTCTTCAGAATTCTGAACGTGACAAAAGAACATTACAACATAAGGAAATGTAAAGTAATATTTTTTTACATCCTAAAGTTCAGTATCCTCTGAGATTGAATCCTACAAATTTAGAAGTATATGTTCTAAGTTATGCATATACTTGATAAACATCAATAAACTATCCTTATAGTTTCCTTTTGTAGTCTTTAATGGATTAAACTTGTTGGGGAAAAAAACAAGCACTAATATAAAAGATTTGTATGTGTCATCAATGTTCAGTGTTTAGGTATATACATACTATTAATTCTTGAGATATTGAATTAAGACTAGGATATTGTGAAATGTGGACTTCTTGTCTTGTGTAAGACTGATGTGATGACATCTGGTCTACAGACGTTGCTCCACAAGCACCAAGAAGTTTCACAGCTAACTAAGAAGTCTCTTTAGGTAGACCATTGTTACTTAATTCCAGAAAGAAGGTACCTAGTTAGATTTAGATTTATTGATAGATAAATTGAGTTTAATTTAGGAAATGGAGTTATACCAAATAAGTCAAGATACTGCTATTGTTAATTCTGGGAGAGGTTTTGTCCAAGTCAATTTCTTTTATGCTGCTGTGGTAGTTCAAAAGGCATAAAACTAATCTGCAATCTTCCCTTAGTATGGAAAATTGATAACCAAATGCGCTACTGCTTCTTATATTCCCATAGCATTCTGCACAGAGAGAGCATCAAGAAAAAATTTTGGGGATAGTATAATAACTTGAGCTCAGGCTAATGTCAGTTGCAGGAGACCCTCGTTCAGCTGGGGAGACAACAATCAGCTGTGGAGACACCAGTCAGATGATACTAATTAATGCATGACCCATAGTCTGAACTGTGCTACAGCAGTTAGTTAATGTGCTGTAAAAGGGGGAATAGAGATAAGGGAAGGTAATGAGGGGTGTTAACTGCAAGCAGTTTAACTCTGCCTTTGGAGAACAGAATGATATCAGGTATTTGTCTGATGGATTTCCACAGGAACTGGTTATAAATAAAAATTAAAAAAATATCTTTCAAACCTATGTTTTGCTGTCTTTTCATATCTTCATTCTCATTTTATGATATTAAATGTTGTTCTAGAGGGCTGGAATTTGCCACTGGTCTAATGTTTTAAGAAAGCTGGCAATTTACATCTTTGTACCTAAAGCAGTTTAAAGAACCTAATGGAGTCCAGAAGTAGCTTTGGGTAATCCTGTTTGACATGGGAACCATAGCTGCTTCAGTATGACTGGAGGAGGAACTAGCTATCCACTTTTGTATAGAGGTGGTTGTGTTCGATAGCATCAACAGGAAATTTCAAGTTTAGCAATATGTAAACCACACATAAATACTTTTCTCTATTCTTCAATGCTATGGCAGAGATGCCAGAAAGCCTTGCTGTATACATTCTTGTACTACTAAAAAGGAATTAATTATTATGTATTAATGCAGTTATTATTCTCATGTTTTAATAGCAGTAACAAAGTTGTTTATTTCACAGGAGTTGGGCATTGCTTATATAAATATGAGTCTAGAAACAGTCCTTGTATATGCAAAGCATGATTAAGAAAATAATCCACATTAGCTTAGCAAATATCTAAAAACTGTAGATATGTGCAAAACATGGTAATATTAAAAGACCAAGAAAATCTAGTATCATTCTATTCTCCCTTGTGTCAAGCATACAGAATTATGGAACCTGATCTCACAGGAATTCAAACACATTAATTACTAAATAAATACAACAGGAAATAGGTCGCAATAGCTTTATTTTCCTAAAAATCAAACATTCTTGTCTGTATGCAGTTAGAAGTACTAATCTTGTTTATTACAATTCCTTGCCATGTGCTGTATATCATACATAATTCTGGGTTATTAAATTCCTGAAGCATGCAATACAACGAACTTAATAGATTTTATGCAAATCATTATATAACAAGATAAGAGCAGATGGTCCTCATCACATTAGAATCTTTCCATAACAGTTACATATTTTGCTTAAATTAAACACAACATAAGGTACCTCTGTGGCACCTAACTTATTTTAACTTATTCTACCTCATTGTTTTTATTCTTCCATTTTTCCTATTCATTTGTATAACAATAAATTAAACTATTTACGCTAATGTTCCTTAGATATTTAGTTGTTTGTTTAGATATTTGTTTATTCCTATTTTTCCATCAGAATTAATCTATTGCTATCAATAGAGTACATAATTAATCTCACAGAATTGCCTAGAGGAGAGAAAGCAAGCTTTACACTGGGAATCTTAAACTAGCACCTTTTAAACTCTATTGCTATACAGCTCTATGACATGTATCCCTTAAAACTCACTCATTTTACATTCTCCCTGCCACCAGCAGTGTCAGAAGATGAAAGATAGAGCAAATCAAGCTAAAAGAAGCTATGAAAACAAAAGTCTTTTTCCCATAATATTTGTCAGTTTTTGAAACTCTTGCTTTTATGAGACCCTCTCTAAGCTTACTTGCTCTATATTTTCAGTTTTTCTGAAGAGGAACAATGTAATTTAGGGAACTAAAAAGCTGGGCAGTATATTCCACCTGAAGGAGTTCAACGTCTGCCAGGGCTATAATGAACACAGTTGAAATTCAGTAACTTTTACCTTTTTCCCTCTTTCCTTCCTTCTCTATTTTATTTCTTGAAATCCCTTATTGAAGGATAATACTATTCCAAGATATATGATCATATAATAATTGAGGATAGGAGAAAGCCATATTCCCAGCTTTTATACATTCAGAGAACAACTTTGTTAATGGTCTTGCACCTAAACCAAATATTTTCTAGCACAACTTTGATGCAACTACTTGACTGAGTTTTCATAGTTTATCAGGATTTTGACTGAAATGACTACTTATCAGGATTTTGACTGAAACACTATGTATTCTGCAATAAAGGTTGTATTTTTTATCCACTGCAGCATAATAAATAGATATTTTCCCAGAAGCTATATCTCAGCATCTCAGCTTTTCTAAATCACAGAATCACAGACTCACAGAATGTCAGGGGCCGGAAGGGACCTCAAAAGATCATTCAGTCCAACCCCCTGCCAGAGTGGGATCGCCTATACCAAATCATGCAGGAACGCATCCAGGCGGGTTTTTAATATCTCCAGAGAGGGGGACTTCACAACCCCCCTGGGCAGCCTGCTCCAGTGCTCTATCACCCTCACAGTGAAAAAGTTCCTCTTCATGTTTACATGGAACTTCCTGTGCCTCAGCTTCCACCCATTGCCCCTTGTCCTGTCATCAGACATCACTGAGAAGAGCCTGGCTCCATCCTCCTGTCACTCACCCTTTATGTATTTATAAATATTGATGAAGTCACCCCTCAGTCTCCTTTTCTCCAAGCTAAGGAGCTCCAGCTCCCTCAGTCTTTCCTCCCAAGAGAGATGCTCCACTCCCTTAATCATCTTTGTGGCTCTGCACTGGACTCTCTCAAGCAATTCTATGTCCCTCTTGAACTGGGGGGCCCAGAACTGGACACAGTACTCCAAATACGGCCTTACCAGGGCAGAGTAGAGGGCCAGGAGAACCTCTCTCGACCTACCAGCCATACCCCTTTTAATACACCCCAGAATGGTATTGGCCCTCTTGACCACAAAAGCACATTGTTGGCTCATGGTCAGCCTCCCATCAACTAGGACCCCTGGATCCTTTTCCCCTTCTCTGCCTTCCAACAGATCAGTCCCCAACTTTTACTGATACCTGTGGTTGTTTTTTCCCAGATTTAAGACTCTACACTTGCCCTTGTTGAATTTAATCAAATTTCTTCCCACCCAGTCCTCCAGCCTGTCCAAGTCTCACTGAACAGCAGCACAGCCCGCTGGTGTGTCAGCTACTCCACTCAGCTTGGTGTCCTCCTTCTTACCTCTGTTGAACATTGGAGCTATGGTTGCCCTCCTCCAGTCCCCAGGCACCTCTCCTGTCCGCCATGACTTACTGAATATGGTAGAGAGTGGTCTGGCAATGACCTGTGCCAGCTCCCTCAGCACCCATGGGTGCATGCCATGCTTATGGATGTCCAAATTACTCAACCGTTCTTTAACCCAGTCCTCATCAACAAGGAAAGACTCCTTTGTCATGCTATCCTCTGGTGCCTCAGATGTCAGGGGCTCCTGAGGACAGTCTCCAGCAGTATAGACAGAGACAAAGAAGGCATTTAGTAACTCTGCCTTCTTTGTGTCCTCTGTCACCTGGGCACCTGCCTCATTCAGCAGAGGGCCTACATTGCCTCTAACCTTAGCTTTTCCTGCAATATATTTGAAGAAGCCCTTTTTATTATCCTTGACCTCCCTTGCAAGGTTGCGTTCCAGTGAGGCCTTAGCCTTCCTAGCTGCCTCCCTATATCCTCTGACAACAGTCCTATACTCCTCCCAGGTGGCCAGCCCCTCTTTCCATGATCTGTAGATCCTCTTCTTCCACTTAAGTCTACTCTGCAGTTCCTTAACCATGCAGGTCTCCTGGCCCCCTTTCTTGATTTCCCACTTGCTGGGATGCACTGATCTTGAGATTGGAAGAAGAGGTCCTTAAATGTTAACCAACTATCATGGGCCCCTCTGCCCTCTAGTACCCTGTCCCAGGAGGTTTCATCCAGCAATTGCTTGAAAGGGACGAAGGTGGCCCTCCTGAAATCCAGGGTTGTAATCCTGTTTGATATCCCGTTCCTGACAGATAGAATCTTGAATTCCACAGTCTCGTGACCACTAAGGCCAAGGCTGCCCTCAACCTTCACTGCTTCAACCAGACCCTCCTTGTTGGTGAGCTTAAGATCCAGCATTGCTCCCCTCCTAGTTTGCTCCCCCACCATGTGCATCAAGAAGTTATCATCAGTGCACTGGAGGAACCTCCTGGACTGTGGCTGGCTAGCTGAAGATCCCTTCCAGCAAATATCTGGATAGTTAAAATCCCCTATGAGAACCAGGGTCTGTGGTTTGCGAGGCTGCTGTTAGCTGCCTGTAGAAGGCCTCATCAGCTTCCTGATCCTGATCAGGTGGCCTGTCATAGACACCTGCAGTGATATCACCCATGCTAGCCTGTCCCTTAATTTGTACCCACAAGCTCTCAACTCACTCCTTATCTACCCCTGGACAGAACTGAAGACATTCCGGTTTCTCCTTCCCACTGTATGTTAAAATCAGGTTTGTGACCTCCTGAGGAACCTGAACATGCATAAGTCTATGGGACCAAATGAGATGCATCCCAGAGTTCTGAGTGAACTGGCAGATGTAGTCACCAAGCCACTCTCAATAATATTTGAGAAGTCATGGCAGTCAGGTGAAGTCCCTAGTGATTGGAAGAAGGGACCTGTTACACCTATATTTTAAAAGGGTAGAAAGGAGGACCCTGGGAACTACTGACCTGTCAGCCTCACCTCTGTGCCTGGGAAGATCACGGAGCAGATTCTCCTAGAATGCCTGATAAGGCACATGGAGGACAGGGAGGTGATCAGGGATAGCCAGCAGAGCTTCATTAAGGGGAAATCCTGCCTGACAAACCTACTGGCTTGGATATGGATTCGATGACATTGTAGCCATTCCTTATTAGAATTTTTGGAGTAGGTGTTCCATCTCCATCCCACCAAATGTTCCCACTGTGGCTGATTCTGTTAATACAATGTCTTTCCCAACCAGGACAACAGCTTCATTGTTTACTCATTTCATCATCAGAAACCTTTGAGTTGCCTATATTTTGACAGAGACCTCAAGACCAATTGTGTGAGACCCCAAATGTAATCAGTCTGCAAAGAAACAAGGCAGACAACAGCTGAAAAAGAAATACTGTTAATACTGTTCCATGATAGAACTGGGAATGAAATTTAGATTTTCTGTTGCCTGGGCTGTTTCACTTTGGCACTATACCAGCTTCCTCCTAATCTAAAAGGCTACAATTGTCTTCTTTATTTCTGCTTGGACTGTCAGGTGATCTGACTTTTTCACAGGTAACCAGAATTTATCCTCAGAAGGATAACCTTAATGCCATTACTGTCCCTGCTGGCTTTCAAGAAACTGAAGCACCAAGAGATATTTAATGCTGTGCCCTCTACCCCTTAGGTTAGAGTGTGACAGTTATCAGGAAGAGTCTTATCAGCCCCATCAGACTACCAAAACTGTCCCCTTCTCTATGCATGTCTCTCTTCAGTTTCCTTTGCACTTGTATTAACAGAATAAATAACCCTAGAGAAGTTATGCTTGCAATAGAGACTAGTTAACAACATTTCTAAATCAAGATTTGAAAATAATTTATCAGAATAAATAGAAATGTATCAGAAATAAGAATCATAAAAGCAGAAAACTTGGGAGGATAATGAATGCTCTAAAGAGTAATATATAGTGTTACTGTTATATTTTAGCCAGAAGTACAGGAAAACAAAAGTGGTGGAAAAGTTAAAGTCCCACTCTAAAAATAAAAAAAATGTATGGATGTTAAAAGACGTGTACCAAGAAGCAAAAGGCGGTTTTAATATTCTTGTAGTAAAGGAAAGAAGGCATCAGAGTAAAAAATAAGCTCATTGTTAATATTGAATTTTACTCTAAATTCCCAATCACAAAGCCAAATCTCTCATCTGTATGATTTACTCTGAATTAAAGAGAAAAAATGCAACAACAGGCTTCCATAAAATAGAAGTATTATGCTTTAAAAAAAATTAAATTGCCATATAATTCACCAAAACTGTGCATCTGTGCTAAAACAATGTAACTGTAGTTGCATACAGCATCATTCCCCCCACCCTCCTACCCCCTCACAGTAACATTTCTTAATCTTCCTCAGGTGACCAAACATTTTTGCTACAGGAATAGCAATATCTTTACCTGATAAAGGAAGAAAAAGAAAAAGTCAAATCACTCATTTGCAAAACCATCACCAATATCTGAGGGATGAACTGTTTCCTAACCTCTGTATTCACCCATTTCACATGCTCATATTAATATTTTTTTTGTTCTGGAAAATTTATTCAATTCATCAGCTCTTCTATTCCCTTTGCAAGACTACAGAGAGATCAGTCAGGAGACTTGTAGGGATTTAGGTATGAAATAACATTCCAGATTAAAGTTCATGCTCTTAATATTTCAGGGATGCAAACCAGAAAAAGAACTCCAGACTGCAGAAGAATGACCATCCTCACCTGTCAGGAAGGACTTCAGAGTGCTGATGTGTGTTAAACTGTCACCCCAGGGGCAAATAACCTGAAGTCAATAAATGTTCCCATCCATGTCTGGATGACATAGTTGTCCCTCCTCAAGTTTTGAAATCTGATTTTACTGTATAAAGAGGAGAATGAAGTGTCTCCAAGATAGTGTCTCATTTTCAATCCAGTCTGTCCTTTATTGATTCCAGCTAAAAGATGATCATGTATAGTGTGCAGAACTTTCACCATTAAGCTTTCTGAAGAAGCATATTAACTGTCAAAAGATAAATATTAGCCAAATAACAGCATATTAATTTGCAATTCAAAATCATGTGAAAGATACAGGCAGGTCCCATATTAGAAATGGACATAATCAGAATGGGCAAAAAACATAAGCCATGGCTATACAGGTACTACCTTATACTAAAATTTAGTCTGTAGTTAGCATGAGAAATTTTCATCATTTAATGTCCAGAAAGTAGTTTACATAAAATCACTTTTTTGTCTTGAACAACCACACAATGAATAAGTACTCACATCATAAATATGCAAACATAAAAATCATTAACATTACTAATTAGAGTAGTAACCTTGTTGGCAAACTCAACAGAAAAGGAAAGGGAATTTGCTTAGGGGACAGCATAACATCTGATGCCAAAATGAAAATGGGTAAAATAAAATGCACAGAAAACTGCCTATGAAATCAGGTGAGATAAAAAAAAAAACCCTCTTATATTTCACTGTCCCTTGGTAGAATGGAAGCTAATACACACAGCATGGTTCTTCCTTGCTGTTTTGCACAGCTTAAAATAAGACAAGGGAATATTGCAAATAGTATAAGACACAGTTAAACCTATGCTCTAAGATCATTGTCTATTACTCTTGTGTACAGCTTTATGCTTTTTTATTTTTTCTACAAAATTGTACTCTTACAGGTATAAGCAAAAATGAAAGGGGGTTTTTTGTGTTTTGTAAGATATTTTGATAAAAACAAATATGAACTGTTTTCATTACTACTTGAAGCTTAGGAATTGTTATTTTGATATTTTCCAAAAGTAGATGTAAAACTTTTCTGGGTTTTACATACATATTTTTTACTGCGGTGATATTTCCAACTATTTCTTGTCCTTGAAAAATGCACTGATACATAAAAGGAAATACTCTGAATAAAATGAAATCTATACCTTTCTAGAAACATATTCCTCTTGAATGAGATATTTTTATGCAGGAGTCATGAAGTGACTAAAAGTTATAGTAAGTGAATTCAACTCCAATTCAACTTACCCTTCAACATTTCACATTTTATGGCAAGAATAGTAACATAAGTGCGAATCATTGTTTAGAGGTTTAAGTAATTTAATGTTTTCTCTTTTTGATCAAAAATGTCACAATATAGCATCAAATGCATTTTGCATACAGCTTTCTAAAAGACCCAAAGAATTTAGCCTCAGGACAGTAACATTAATCCCCTACCACAAACCCCCAAAACCTTAAAAAAGGAAGACCCAAAAGTGTCAACAGCCTTTTATAGCTTATCTTCAAACTGGACATCTGCCAAGAAGCTTGAGGACACTCTCTTGTTAGGTCATATATTGCATTATATTCTCATTCTCATCCCCAAGAAAGCAAGTATTTGAGAGTTCCAAATTCTGGCATTTTTAAAATTACATTTCTGTGCAGTATAACATGAAGTATAATGAAGGCCTATGGGAGACTATTAGCACAGTTTTTTCAGGACCTAGCAAATAGTTTTTAACACTCATTTTGTCATAAATACCATATGGAGAATTAGTAATTAAAAGATGCAGATGAAAGAACAGAACCCTGAAAGTCAGAATATTATTGTATAACACTTTTAACATACTACAACCCTTGGTTAGTTTTTAGTTTTTAAGAAAAAAAAAAAAAAAAAGAAAGGAAATTTCTTCAAATTTAGGTCTCAGGACAGTTGAGTAGAAAATATAGTGCACTCAAGGACTCAAGGAGACTACCATGAAAACTTTCTAGGTTTCATTCTGAAGAACAGAACATGCCTGAATTTTTCAAAAATTGGTATAACTTAAATGAGTCAACAAATGTAAAATTTAACAGTAAACCATGAAAGCTGTAAGATGATGGATTAGACATCACCCACTATTAATGTGTTTCCTACAGGAAAAAATATGTAAATAGCAAGAATTTATTAACAGATGAAAATTCCTTCTATAGCTATTTAACAATAGCTTGTCAATTACAAAGTCTGTCTAATGTAACAGTAACTCCACATGGCAAGTTCTACAGATAATCATGTCTATACCATCTCTATCATCAATGCCTTTTGTGAATTTTGGCCAATCGCATATTTGTGTTCATCACTACAGTGGAGATATTAATTATAGAATTAATATATTTCACCTTCCATTTGCAAATTGTTCATGCATAGCTTAGAGTTTACTTGAATTTCTTCTGCATAATTAATCATTCAACTTCTCAGTTTACATTTTTTTTCCACCGAAACTCATGCAAAGCTGGCTAATTTTGCCTGGAAATATATATGATATTATGGGGTTTTTTTCCCCTAATTGGGTAAAGTCTAGCTTTTAACCAATTAAATTTTTGTTACCAGCTGCACATATCCACAAATTCCTAATTCCCTTCCACAAAATATTGGCAGAAATATAATAGGAAATAATGCCTTAGTTAAGGAACATGAGTAACTCGAGTAAATACTGCTAAATAATATTTTTTTAAAATTTATTTTTATTCATCAGTTTTACCAAGAACTTTAAGAAATGTTATGCTAATGTTTGTACGATGTTATTAGAAAGCAATTGGATGTTAACAGTAGTAGAAATAAACAATAATGATTTAAAATGAGTATATGCTTTCTAAAAGAGGTATTAGTATATATAATATTTTTATACGGTTTTTTAGATTTTAATTGTATGTAGAAAAATAATTCTAAGGTTTGCAGCAAATTTGACAAATTTGAATGGTCATCACCCCCACTGAAATGTCAAAATATTTTCCTCAGAACCCAGGAATGTTTCCAGAACAATCTTTTACTTCATAGTGAGAATCTATTCAGAATGAGATGGGAACAGCACTTGCGGAGAGCAGGAGGTAACTTGTCACTGTTACACAAAAAATACAAGTAGGAAATACTGGACAAAAGAAAAGAAAAAATCAAACCAAAACATTGCGGAGTCAAGGTCACTGCAAAGTTAGAATTAAACAAACCTGCTATGTATCACCAGAAAGGTGAGAATAAATCCAAAGTAAGATAACTGCAGTGTTCATTAGAGACCCTCTGCATTTCTCAAAATGGCATGCTTTCTGGGTCAGGCCAGCAGAAAGTCAGGATTTCTGGAGAAAGAAATATGCCTTGTTGATCTAACAGGGAAGGTACAATTATGTTATTTCATAACAGCATACTATGATTCAAAGGTATTTTGGATTTAAATCCCTGATTCTTACTTTAAGTCTTTGAAGATATAAAGCAGAAATTAATCTTGTTAAAATGTATAGAATATCAAAAGCAATTCTCTTAGATTACAGTCATATTCTAAAGTTTCTGTCTTTTTAGAATGATATTTTTCACTTTCAAGGTATAAATTAGAAATGTCCTTTCAGATTCTGAGAAAATAACAATGCGAGATACAAGAACATGTTTTATTAAAAAATGACAGGCATTGTTTACAGAGTTAGCCTTGTAGGCTAATCTCTGTCATATGACAGAAGTATTACATTTAGGTCATGTACCTACTGACTTTCCTTCTGATATGTTGAGAACATAAGTGAAACATAGTTTTCTGTGCATCTCTAATGCAGTTTATTTTTTTAAAAAGCCTTTACTTTTCTTGGAAGATTTCAAATAGGAACTTTGAACATACTGTGAACTATAAACCCTGAAATTTGCATTAAGCTTTATTTTCAAGCTAAAGATCAGCCTTTAACACTGTTTTAGAATAGGGCTTCACAAAACCAGCCTTAAAAAAAGGTTATTTTATGATCTTCTTACCTTGAGTATGAATAACTCTACTCTATGGATTAGTTCATTTCTGAAAAACCATCAGGCAGTCCCCGCTTCAAAACTTCTTTTGGATCTGTACTTACTTGTGGAAAAGAAGAGCAAAGAGAGATGAAGGGGAAAACTACATAACAATAGATTTATTTGTTAAAACATGGGAGGATCAAACTTTGACATATTAACCAAACTTAGGCAATTTCTTCATCTAAATCATACACTGCAATTAAAAAAATAGAGCATTTTCAATCTAAGCAGTTACGTGGAAACCATTCCATCCTGTTCCAGCAACACATAAGCAAATCAAGAAGTAACCAGGTTTATTTCTTTTGTGTGAGAGACTGGATGGTTCAGGACAGTGGCACATTGTTTCTAATTTTAGTTGCTGTTACTTTTTCATGTGAAACACGATTGAGAGAATTTCTGCATTGCAAAAGGACTTATACAATTATTTAGGTTAAACTATTATAGTTGTGACATTTTCTGTAACAATGATTCTCTAATTACTGTTCCAGAGCCCCAAGTACTGGTTAGCCACAAAGGATGCCTGTAGGCATATATAATAGGTTAGGTCTAGGTTACCTATGTCCCAAAGCCTCTTCTTCCATTTCAGAGTAAGGTGAAAAACGTCTCTTAATATGGCTACAGTATTTGTAATACTAAATCATTTTACAGAAAACCAATACAGACACTATATCTCTTATTTTCTGGTTAAGAGGAAGTAGTGACTGACCATGATTTTTTTTTTTAACTGTAACTAACTTTTCTTCTTATCTTTCTCTTACCAGTTAACAAAATGAATGGGGAATTAAAAAAAAGAAAAAAAAGGAAAAAAGTCAAGATGATTATGTAGATTATTTATGAAGCAGTAACTAATGTCTAGTTTAAAAATTGAATCAAACCAGAATGAAATAAGGAAGTGAAGTACTCATTATTCTGCATCTTGAGATGCACTCTTAACTTGAGATGAAAATACAGCTTTTCAACAATCAAAAAGACATACTTTTTACTGTAGTAAACCTTTTAGTGTGTGAGTGACAAGGTGGGAGGTAAAACAAAGTTTCTGAATAAGCTATGCTTTTTTTAATCAAAGGAAACATGGCTAGCTGCATATACAATTTGTCTTAAACTCTTCAGAGGAGATTTGCCATCATCTTTCAAGGTATTTCTCTACTCTTTTCAAGTCACTTAGATATATAAACATACATCGCATTTTGTGCTATGTATCATTTTGACAGTTTACAGAAGAAATCACAGTAATGCACAAGCTCTTACAAAGGTTCTATTTCATGATACATTAAAACATTTATGTCCATAAAGTAAGATGGTTATATACATACACATACATACACATATGATTTATGCAATTTCATGTATAAAAATGTTACATTACTGCACATATAGTAAAAAATCTCCATTAAAGTCAGCAGATTTTGAAATGGAGGAGTGGGAAGCTGTACAGTCTGCATGTCAGGTTGAAATAAACAAATAAAACCCAACAGGAGGTAGAGATACACAGGTTATGCAAAAGTTGACTAACATGGAATCATTCTTATGCCAGGAAAAAAATATATTAGCCTGTGCATCAAAAACAAAGAAGAGAGTGAGGCACTTAGGAGCCAATGGCAGTGGAAATGTAGTATACTTCTGACTGTGCCATGAGAGATGCTGACTGAAACTTTTCTTGGTGTTATGACATTTGTATCATCTCTCCTGAATGAGCATCTTCTTGTATCTAATGAAGGATGAGTGCACACTGAATTTTTAGTATAATTTAGCCTGAAAGTCAACCAACAAGAAGAAACAAATGCAGTGGAAATTAGCTTCCTACAAACTCATAAGTCTTCCACCAACTCACTTATTAAAAAAAAAACCCCAAACAACTAAACATAAGTTTGTTTCTTTGTTGGTTTGTTGGTTTTTTTTCTGATCCTTATAACTATAGCTTCTTATTTTCTATTTTTTATGTCAGTGTAACTTTTAGAAGGTCTTCAGTTTATTAACTCTCTGAAACCAAGTTGTCCCACTAATCATATATCATTCTTAACCTATGAACATATTTTTACTTTTTTTTAGTTCTGAGATTAATTTCCAAACAGAATGAATGACCAAAAGAAAGAGCTATATTCTCTCTCTTGACAGTTGTATGCCTTAAGGAGCATTAACAAATCAAGAGATCTTTAATACTTATCTCAGTCTGAGCCATTAGTTATGAAAAGCTTTAATGCTATTAGAACTGAGATGAAGGAGGGAGGAGGAACCTATATTGTTTGTCAATTTGGTCTTAAAATTTCAAATAACACTTATTCTAGAAAGAAATATAGCACTCCGAGGGAAAAAAAAAATCTACAAAACACAATTGACAGGAAGCTTTATTAGGATATCCATTTAGTAACAACTGAAAAAAATTCAGTGAATTTGGTGGACCAGGCAATATCTTCAATCTGATAATACTATTATGTCAATTCATTTTTCAAGTTGAATTTTTGGTAAATATATAATAGTAATATAACAGTTAAAGAAAAGTTAAAGAGGTTAGGACAATGGTAAATACCACCAGCTGTTGTTACTTGTCACTAACCATCACCTGGATTTGCACAGCATAGTGTTAGGTTACCATTCACAGTAGACAAGGTATTGATATTAGAGTGGCATTAATGATGATGTGTAGTGAGAGAAAGATGATATCTGAACCTTGGTTACTTTATTTCTAAAAAAATCAAAAATATATTTCACCTCCCCCACAGGCAAAACTTGGTTTAATTTAGGCAAAGGGAACATTTTTTGAAACACAATTTATCAAAAGTCATCAAGTCCCTATCTGTGAAAACCAGTAACTTTTTCACTATAACAAGAAGAACTTTTTCATTTTGTCCTGTGGAAGGGTTTTTGGCTGTTCTGTGTTGTGAGTTTTTTGTGTGTATGTGTTTTTGGGTTTTTTGTTTGTTTGCTTGTTGTTGTTTGATTGGTTAATTTGTTGTCGCTTTTTAATTACAAAATTACTCTATTGAAACTATTGACAATTTCCATATTTTGTCTTCACTTAAATATTTCTTACTTACAGGCCTGCTCTCCAAAAGTCCAATACCATACTAAATAACCATTTGATTATTTTTGTTTTCTGACGATATCTACCAGTGACATGGAACAAGAATGCTCACAGCTATTTGTTGCTTAATTGGTGACTGTCTTCTGTATCCATGGTACATAGTTGTTTATAGACTATTTGAACAAGTCATTGGTTCCCATCCTTGAAGCTGCCTGGAAGCTGTTGGTATTCAGCTGCTTTTTCAAACTACTAGTGCACTCTAGGGTATTTAAAGTCCCTTGAGACACACATTCTAGAAGCTAGGGAAAAAAATACAAGACTGAAATGAAACTGATACCAGCAAGTTATTCATATATTTAATGATGCAGAACTTCTCACCCTGTAACAAAAAGAGAAAATATTTACACTGTTACTGGCACCTTTGCTTCCCTCATTCTTTCTGTCTCAAATTAGAAATATGTGGGCACATCAGAACTACTGTACCTTGCTCAAAATAAGAAGAAAATATGTCACAATGGGAAGTTGATACCTACCAATCAACATTATCAGATAGATGTCAGAGGGTAAATAAGCCTATTAGAAAACTATAAGTTCATTTACTGTCCTGATTTTGGCCTGACAGGCTTTCCATTATTCTCAGTCAGATACCTAGTTAGCTGTACGTCATCTCCATTTTTGTCCCAGTTTGGCAACAAGAAGCTCAAAGAGAAAGAGTTACAAGCATGGAACAGTTGTATTGCTCCTTAATAGTGATTTCTCAACATTAACTGTATTCCAGTGCATTGCAGAAGGTAAGTTCCTGAATTATACCAACCACCTCCACCTGTAGTGGGGCTGATTGGAGCTGTCATTTAAGTAGGAAGGAAATAAACCAGAATAGTTTAATCTCTCCAAGGTTCACTCCACTCTGAATTCTTTCTCCATACCCCTACATTGTCAGCTACACTCTGCCACCCATGAAGTCCCACTACCTCTGCATACATGGATACCCCATGGACAGAATGCTTTTTATAACTTAGGTTTTTCTCCTCCTTTGTCCATTGACCGACCTCTACTTCTCTAGTTAAAGTGAATGCTACTCTTACAGTCTCTATGAGTCTTTTCACAATTCTCCTATTCTTTTTTCTGACTAAACACCTGTCCTTTTCCAAAAGGAAACTGAAGTGAGAACTTCTCATTTTCTGCCCCACTTCAACTTCCTCCTTCCTACAGACACATGAGTGTCTCATAAATTTTAACCCTTTAAGCTTCCAAGTGATACTCTTGATCCTTCGTCTTGGTCTCGTTTACTTCTGGCCTCAAACTTCCCCCCATATTTTATAATCTCATACCTTCTTCTGTGCATTCATTCACAACACATACACACATAAATTTGTCTTAACAAAGGTAACAAAACAGGTAATAGCACATGAAAAAATTAAACAATTTTTTTTTTTCTTTCAAGGGAAATGAAAATGAGTGGAAACCTACCTTGGATGAAACTCACAAAAATTTGAAAGACATATACTATGAGCATAGGAAGAAATTCATCTCATTACACAGTATTGAGCAATTATTCAAGCCCTTTCAATCAGGCATTCATTTTTCTAATGATGGATATAGTTGTACAGCAAATTCAAACAACAGACTAAAATTTCTTTTATAATTTGCAGTCCCAAACATTATGCTGATGTAGCACAACAATGATTTTAGTGATGCACAGGCACAGATTAAGGGACTCACAATGGCATCATGTCAGGTGTGTATCTAAGGCAGACCTCCTTGTATTGCTCCCTTAAAATAAAAAATCCAGAGATATCTAAGGACTTTCAATCCTTTGTACTCTTATTTTTAAAAAAATATGACTTCAAATAGTGGAACTTGTTTAAGTAGAGAAGATTCAACTCCACTGAATGAGGCAAATAAAAGCTTTGGAAAACAGACTTCAAGACTGTAGCTCTCATTACAGTGCAATGTAGCTGCATGTCTGCTGTAACTGCTGAACAAGCAAATTCTGCCCTTCACAGGAATGCATGAGAAAAAAAAAAATCAAGAGGAACAAAAAATTGCTGAAAGTGAAAAGTAATTACTGGAAGGCAAAGGAAGAAATATTAACAAGTAGGAGAAATCATATGAATTTTTTTTTTTTTTTAGCTGTATACCAAATCTCCAAAATTAAGCACTTATTGTAGTTAACACAAGCTATTTTTTATAAGGACAATTTAAATACACAGTTTCCAATTCATACTGATATTTTGTTAGCTAACCAAATGCATTACAGTGTTCAGTATTTCTAGCTCTGAATAAATCTAATGTAAAGTATATAAAGGAAACTTAAGTGGTTCAGATAGTTCTAAGTAGATGCAAGGATCTGGATGTAAAAAACACTAATTACACATTTGTTCACCATTGTGATAAAATAAACTGAAAATCAGTAATGTACAGAAGATAACCTGGGAAGAGATGAGAAGGGAGAATTAAGAAAAACAGTTTAAATATTTCTAAGTTTATATCATCAGTAATAATTTTTAGAATCTTTATTAAAAATCTTATTTTTTTTTTTTCCAATATATATTTCAGAAATCCTTTTGAAACTGAAAAATGGAAAAATTATCTACAGGAATATTTTTCCTCCTTGAAGAAGCAGGAAACTTTGCTCTTCAGGAGAGAAGCTTCCTATACAGAAGTAAGTATTGCTAATACTACTAAGTAATCCAACTAATAATTCACTAGGAGGGAAGTTTCCCTCTTTTGCTCTTCATTATCTAAGTTCCATTATGCATTATATATGTATTCTATATACACATATGTATAAATACATAAGAAAAGGGTCCAAAGAAATTGATCTATTGGTCTTCTATGGATATGTAAAGTTGTACAATCAGTTGACAGTAAAAGCCCTTTGAAAAGGTGTATCATTTCCTCTAAAATCTTCTGACAGCTGTTCTGATATTTTATTGCTAAGAGATATACATTTGCACTTTGTTGTTGATTATATTTTCTCCAACAGATGCAATACTCTTATGAAATGAAAATACTTTAACACAATAAGAGCATAGCAATGTATTATTCTGTCTGGTCACCTTTTAGCAATGATCTTGAAATGACCAAGAATACTATTGTGTCATCCAACTAACAACCTTAAATTAAGGGCTGTAAAAATCTGAAATGTTATGCTGATACTGTTACATAAGAATTTGCTGTAAACTTGTTTCTAGTACTTTTTTTATGTACATTGCTCTAAGATTATTTTGTCTACAAAAAGAAAAACAAAACCCAACAGGTGAAAGTAATTTCCAAAAGTGAAAAAAAAATCCATCAGTGCTGGATCTATGCATGCAAGATCCAAGGGCTGGATGTAATATATATATATTTTTTTTTTCTTTTTTTTTTTTTTTTTAAGTGGTTAATTTATTTAGGCAGGCCAACATCTACCAACGGCTTATATCTCCAATTTCCTATCTATCTATCTATCTATCTATCTATCTATCTATCTATCTATCTATCTATCTATCTATCTTCAATTTCTTTAACATTTACTTTAAATGTCTTTTTAAAAGGTAGTTCACTAGTTTAATGTTTATTAAAGCCTCAAAACAGAAATAGTTACCTTTGATACTATATTAGCTGATCACAGATGACACTTGTGACCTTTGTACTTTATTAATTTATACTGGGTTTATATGTCTATCCAAACACGAGTGTTATTTTGAATTTTCTCCATCTCCACTTTCTGTGGCAAAGAACATTCAAATACAAGAGTCTTTCAAATAAATTATGATGATATCTTTTAAAATCAGTAGAGGTATAATGTTAAAAGAAGTGGATATCCCTGTTAAGTAACAGCAGACGCTTAAAAGACTACATCTGGAAACTGTATCCAGTTTCAGAAGTGAGAGAGAATTAATTGGAGTGATTCCAGTAAAGGGTCTCTTAGGTCACAAAGACATATACTTGGCCTTCAGAAGAGGATGTGTAAGGGGGATTTAATTTGTATTTACATCTACCTTGAAGAGAGATGGGTTCACCTTGACTAACAGGCAGATACCCACCCAGCCACTCTCCCACTCCACCTTCCAACAGGACAGAAAGAGAAAAAGGGATGAAAAGTCTCATGTGCTGAGATAAAGAGGGGCACTTCACTTACCAATTACCATCACAGAGGGGAAATTAATTTAAATTATTACCAATTAAAATAGATTTAAGTAGTGTGAAACAAAGCCAAAAATTCAGACTTTGATCACTCCCTCCCTACTCTTTTCCCAGGTTCGCCTTTACTCGTGAATCCTCTGTCTTCCTCTCCAAGGGGCACAGGGGTGTGGGGAGACTGCAGTCAGCCCACAGCAGCCACTCTCTGTTACTCCTTCCTCCTCAGGCTTTCCCCTGCTCCAGCCTGGAGCCTTCCCACTGACAGCAGGGAAACATCTGCCCCACCAGGGCCTCTCCCGTGGCATCTCTGCTGGGGCACCTGGAGCTCCTCCTGCCCTCCTCCCACACTCCCCCCAGGACTCACAGGGCCAATTCTCACACCGTTCCCCTCAGCCCTGGCTGCTGGGCAGCTTTTTGCCTTTTCTTAGCCAGGCTTTGACTTAGTCTAGCCTGGGCAGACCTGAACCCTCCTCACAGGGACCACCCTTGTAGACCACTGATCCAAATACCTTGTCAGTAAATCCAGTTCTGAAGTCTACATGCCTTAATGTGTGTATTGGCTATGGCTATGCAAAACCTGATATAGTTAGACCTGCTGTGAGCAGAAATTGGACTGGTACACCTCTAGAGATCTTACAAACAAACAAGTTTTAAGTCAATGTATTTATTTACAAATTATATAGAACAAGTTTTGAATGCCTGCTTGGAGAAGTTAATAATGCTAGAAATAATTATATTAAATGAATCACTGGATGGTTACCTCACTTATGACCTCTGGCAGATGTAGGGTTTGGGAACAATGTCAAGTACCAATGAGGTTTATAAAGAGCCCAAAGTTCTCTGGTTTGTAAATGCAAAACTCACATTGAACAATCAACAGGAAACATATATGATAGATCCTACATCATTAAGTCCATTTTTGTGAAAAATTGAATAAATAATAATGGAATAAAAACTGGACTAAAATAACAAATGCACTACTGGTCTCAAGATCAGTGACATTTCAAGAAATTCAAAGGCAGCCCTGGAGGAAACAGCTTTAGCTTCTCCTTAGTCTGTTTTCCAAATATATTTGAGATTCCTTATGAACTTTTGACTCAAATTGCTTCAGTGCAACTTTATTTTTCCCAGAAGTTTCATTACCTTCATGGACAATGTTTTCACTTACAAGAGGCACTTCAGTGCATTTCAAGATTACAGTTTCCTGTGGTAGATCATTGTACAGGGACATGCAATTCAGTGATACCTTAGGAGTCTGACCAAAATGAAAGACAAGTATTTTTCAGTTGTGCAAATAAGTGAATTTTCAGAAGAGAGTCTATTGCCTTCCTTGCTGTCATGGTTTAGGGTCAGGGTGGCTCCTTACACCTGTAACAGACTCTTTCTGCTAAACCCCTCCCTCCCCAAAGGGAAACAGAAAGGGAA
>JANIJG010017180.1:56756-67987 GCA_024611175.1 Megaceryle torquata
TTGTTGACAATGTGTGGGAATACGCCGATGGGGCACTCTGCACCAACTTCTGCAACATGGGTCACTGGAATGGGATTGCATTAGGGTTTACTGCTCATCTGTCACCATAAGTGACCTGTAGCACAGCTTATTCCCTCAGGTACTTGATACCTTTCTCCATGGTGGTCCATTTGCTTGGGTGGCATTCAATGTCCTCCTTATAGGGGTACCTGGATTTTACAGCTGACAAGAATTGCCTCCAGAGACTGATAGTGTTGCTCTTCCTTGCAAGCTCTCCATCTCTGGCCAGGGATCCCAACTGCCTGGCTTCTCTGCCATCCAATTTGATGGACTTGGCCCCAGTATCTGAGTACCCAAGTGATCAGTGGCTCACCTTCATGATGCTACAGTCCTTTTTAAGATTTCTCATCTGCTTTATAGATAAGGGTTTGGTCATAACCTCTGCATCTGATGACTCCACATCTGACGGGTTTGCTTTACAAGGACCTGAACCATTATCATCTTACCACACTGGGCAACCTGTTTTTGTCTGGTGTTTCTTTCCAGTTGCAGGGGCATCAGACTTTGCATCTGGTTCTGACTCATATTCTGATTCATCTTGGGAAGGATCCTCTCCCTGCTCTATTGCTGGGCTTGGCTGTTTTCTTTTCCTCACAGGAACAACTTGTACAGGTGCAGATTGAGTGGGAGTGGCCATAGTAGCTGTCGATGTAGCTGCTGGCTTTGCTTCTGGAGTTGGAACAGTTTGAGTGCTTGTTGTGGGAGTTGGAGCAGCAGCAGCAGCACTTGTTTTGAGAACTAGGTCAGCAGCAGCAGGGCTTGTTGGGGGGGTTTGAGGAGCCTGAACAGTCACGGCACATTTCCTGCATATCACAGAACCTTTTGAAGTCTGGATAACTAGAGAGCATATCATGGAACCTCAGAGGGAAGCAGCACGCACTCTACCTTTTTTGGTGGCTTCCTGACCTATATAACTGATGACTAATCTGAAGCCACACAGTAAAGACATTAGAAAATAATAATATGATATTTTGGTAATAACCATGTCCACAATCCTCACAATTTAAAGGAGTTCTAAAATCCAGAAAGAAATGCCAAGAAGACATGAACTGACACTGCTTTCAGAAACTACATCATTTAAGCAGTTTGTTTTAGTTTCCACTTCTTAAAGATGCTCAGGAAAAAAAGGTGATACTCTCTCAAATGAGCAAACCGGAATTTGAACTATTTGGACAAGCTATCAGAGCTCTGATCATTGCCCCACTTTGGGCAACAATAAATCTGTCACGGTATAGGGTCAGGGTGGCTCCTTACACCTGTAACAGACTCTTTCTGCTAAACCCCTCCCTCCTCAAAGGGAAAGAGAAAGGGAATAAGGGGGAGACAGTGATTAGAAAAGGAAACTAGAACAGCTCTAATGAAAATGAAAATAATAAAAATATAATATGTACAAATAGATACAAAACCAGTATTGAACACAACCCCCTTGATGGTAATTACAGAACCTTCACCACTGATGCTGTGGATCAGGCACTAGGGGAGTCCCAGGCTGGGCCCCGCAGCAGACAGGAGCTGTGTTCAGGAGCTGGATTCTGGTACTGGATTTAGCAATACACCAAATGGGACCAAAGGTGGAATGGACAGAGTCCTCCTTGGATGCTCTGAGACACTGTGAAAACACGCTACTGACTTCAGAAAGTGCAGTTAGAAGAACTGAGCTGAAAAGTAAAAATCACTGAACAGAACCAGCTCTGTTCTCACCCAAACCAGGACACTTGTCTAGGTTAGAGACTTCCAGGGTGAATATCTCACTGTTACTAGTGCTAATGTAGCTATATTTTCTTAGAAATTACTTAAATCTTAAAACAGACTGAAGAAAAAGGTAAAGTAGTTCATAATTTCTCTCCAATATCAGCTTCAAGTGGCACTGTTTATAAACCACAAGTTGCCTTCTAAAGTAAGGGCATTCCTTTTTTAACAATAATGAATAGTGAAAGTTTTTGTAATAGCAGTACTAATTATACCAGTGCATTATACCAGATTTAAATTTTTGCGGAGCACAAAAGTGAACTGTAAACTGTTATCAGTCAAGCAAAATATAGAATTGCAATACAACACCTGGTTTGAATCTATGTGAACTGTGATATCTATAGTGCAACATGAAGATTAACATTGAAGTACCCAGTCTCATTAAGTTTCAGGAATTTTTTTTCTTGTAAAAAAAAAATCTGCGAAGACCTTACACCAAAAATAAAATCAAAATCCTAAACCACATATTTTGAGTGTTTAGATAAAGTAACTGGTAGCTAAAGATAACATGACAATTGTGAAAGGAAGCCTGATAATAAAGCTAAGTTTATCAACATTATTTCGTAGAAGAAAAATAAACTAAAACTGCTAAATTAAAACATGCTTAGCCTTCAAGCTGAAAGTCAGATTTTACATCACACAATATATTCCACTTTTGAAAGAAAAAAATTACCCATCAGACAAATACACATTATGAAAATAGGAAGACTAAGCTGTACAATTCTCAATGGTTCCAACAATCTACACAGTATTTAGCTTTTGAAACACTACTCACAATTAAAATGCAAGTAGAATTTGCAAGGGTAATCAAATTAGAAAGATGAGAATTAATTAAGTTCTGGCAATGGAAATCTAGAATTTTCTCATGATAAGCCAGGCAAGAAATTACTTAATCAAATGTCACAGTGACATTGGTAATATTTGTCTTGTTGCCCAACTACCTTACAAAATGTTAGTTTTAAAAAAGAAAAGTTAAAGGATCAAACCATTCAAAAATGTTGAGAGGGGAAATTATCTAAATATTGAAGGAAGTTATGCATGTCAGGTTCTAATAATTACTAAGTATTATAGTGCCATTTTATTTTTCAAGAGTTGCAAAGTCTAATTTCTGAAGTGTCGCTAGTCCTCAGCCCCTTCTTAAAGTTATTAGTTGTCTTTATTGGTAAATTAGTATTTCTGCTGCCAGAATGACAAAATTAACTTCTTTCCCCTTTTGAAATGCTTCCCACCCTCTAAAATACTACTGCTTCCCTTGTATCTCAAATATTTCCCTCATGATTTCCTTCTCAGTACTCCTTTTTCCTTCCCATTTATTTTAAATCACAAGCTCTTCCTCACCTCATCCAGTGAAAGGGGAAAAAAAAAAAATCTTCTGCCACCTTTTCTATCTTTTTCTCTTCCCTTTAAATTTTTATAGTTATGAAAAGAAAATCCTTCCCCCTGCCTCACCTCATAGATACTTTCAATTCCCTCTTGTCACATGTCTGTCCCATCTGATTAGGCTGATCTTGAGTTTACATCATGTTTCTCAACAGTCCAGAAAGTCCAATTCTCAGTAGTCTGACTGCTTTCCCCAAACTTCAGGAACAGAAATTAGAAACCATTTCAAACTGTAGTTGTTTTGCTTACTTTTGTAGTGATGATTTTCCACACAAAACATTTAGGGTTTTTTTAACTTACTTTTTAAGTAAGGTTTCTGAATTTTACAGCAATTGTACTAGCTTTGTAGGCTAGAAGAGGCAGCCCTCTTCAGGGTCAGCTTACCTTCTCATTACAAAGCTTTCAGGAATTTGCAGTATCAGAAAAATCCTCCTGAACAATATTTATCACTGAAAGGGAATTTACTAATAGCACCATGACAATGAAATAAAGTGTGTGACTAAGAGAATTAGAGTAAAAAGTTATAAGTTAGCCAGATCCCTGAACTGAGTTTGATCATACTATCAGTATTTATCTTATATAAAAAAAAAAAAACCCTGAAATATTTTCATTTAATTCTTTTTGTAGTTTCCAGGTGGGGAGCAAAATCCTGCTTAGCAAGAAAAACTTCTCTTTGGACTAGACATGTGAACATTTATAAGGAAGAAGACCTTGATAACAATCAACATAAAGAAAGCAAGTTTAGAAGAAAAAAAATTAAAACCTACTACTGTTTCAGCAGAAGAGTAAAAGATGAATACCTAAATTCTGTATGTGTTACTTTATTATTTTTACCTGTTTTAGAAGGAAAATACATAGTTAAAGGTAGAAGGAAAAGAAAATAAACTTTCCACAGAGACCGTAACTAAATATAACTACTCCATGAATTGTAACAGGAGGCAATCTGCTAGAAAATTTATTTTAAGAAACACAGCACTTTCTAGTTTATTTATGATGTTGCTGTTGTTGTTAGGTTTTCTGGTGGTGTGTTGGTGGGGGTTTTTTTTGTGTGTGTGTGGTTTTTTTTGTTTGGTTGGTTTTTTTCTAATGTAAATGTTGGAAACAGAAGACTAATTTCCACATTCCCATTCCAAAACTAAGTTCTTTTTTCCAACAGCTGTACTCAAACACACTGATCCACACCACACGCTCTTCTAACATCACCAAATGATGGAACTACAATTTCACTTTTGCCCTGGTTTATAATAAAATTTTCCATTTCATACCACTTAATTGACTTGTCAAGGTAGTTATAAAGTCTCACTATTGTGGATGGTTTTTCATACGTTCACGAGCATAGAAGAATTACAACTGTGCTCCAAGAGAAAATTTTTGTAAAGTCAACTTTGTGTTGGCCCCTGAAAGTGTAAGATATTGATAACTTCAGCATAGATATGTTTCTAAGTTTAGCCTGTATCCAGGGGGCTACTAACAGCCTGAAGGTCTTTGCTGGCTTGGGTTTCTGTCCTAACCAGAACAGTTTTCCACCCCTAAGCCCATATACTCGAAATTATGCCCAAGTCACTTCTATTTTTCCTATCTTTCAGTATATATGTACACACAGCTATTAGTCCAATCATTCATCAAGTGTACCCAGGTCCTTGAGCAAAAGCAACCTCATGAATGCTTTTGTCTTGGCTCAACACAGAAGCAGCCCAGACTGTTTTCCCCAACAGATTCCTTACATGCACCACAGGGACTTTATTCCCTTCTACAGTATGTAGAAATTCTCATTGAGCAGGAGCAGCTCAGTTGACAGATCCTTTGGTATTAATTAACCAGGTATCTTTTGCTAAACATTCATCCCAATTTTCAAATGTGCCAGCACCCTTTGCTTTGAGTGCAGTCTTTAACAGTCCATTGCATCATTCAACTTTTCCAGCAGCTGGTGCATGGTAGGGGGTGTGATAAATCTATGTGACATACCTTTACCACTAACTTGTCTAATCAGGCAGCAACATATTGCCACAATGAGGAAGCCCAGATGTGCTTGCCTCTATGCTGCCAATCATTTTCCTTCCATTGTTTTAACCACCCCCACAGGATATTTGTTGTCATCCATGAGTCAGTGTACAGGTAAAGTATTTGCCATTTCTCTCACTCAGCAATCTCTAAAGCCAGCTATATGGCTTCTGCCTCTGCAAACTGACTCAATTCACCTTCACCCTCAGCTGCTTCTGTGATTCATCTCATAGGACCCTGAGCAGCAGCTTTCCACAACACTGTTTTCCTACAATACAGCAAAATTAATCAGTAAACAAGGCGTGTTGCCTCTCATTTTCTGATAATTTATTGTATGGTGTATTTATTGTATGGTGGGGCCTCTTCAACATCCATTAACTTCTCCCCTATTGGCATTCCAAAATCTTTACCTTCTAGACAGTCTTTACTCAGGGCCCCATTTAAAAACATTCTTTTTCTGTGTCACCTTATAAAGAGGGCTCACAATCTGACTGTAGCCTGGAATGTGTTCACCAGAAACCCATGGCACCTAAAAAACCCAAATCTGCTTTGTATTAGTTGATGGAGACATCACTTATTTTGTTAATCATGTTTATCAGGATCTGGTGACATCCATCTTGCCATTTAATTCCTAAAAAAAATGGATTTCTTGTGCAGGTCCTTGCCTCTTTCAGATGCAAAACCACCTTTTGGAAGAATCTGAGTTACTTTCTCCCCTTTCTCACAAACTACTTCTGCCATTTTACCCCATTAGCATTGTTGATAAACAACATTAGCAACATCAATTGTGGCATACCACTTGGCTGCCTTTCACTCCAGTTTGTATGAAAGCTTTAATATGTCATACCACTGCTGAGTGCTGCTGTGCTGAGCTTCATTCAGGCCACAATAGTCTACTGTCAGTCTCTACTCTGTTAGATGTTGGTACTAGTCAAATAGGACTGTTAAAGGGTGAACGTGCCTTGCTAATCATTCCTTGCCTCTCCAATTGATGGAGCACCTTCTGGATGGGGATTAGGGAGTCTTGATTAATGTGGTATTGCCACCAGTGCACTATTATAGTACCAATGGGCACCTTTTGTTACTTGACCCTCAGTAACATCACAATAAGAAGGGTCCTCTGATAAACCAGGAAAGATAGACAGCTGTTCAATTTCCTCCATCTCCTCCACTGCTACAGACACCCACCAGTACCCTTTCAAGTCCTTGAAATACCCTCTCTTAAGGTAATCTACACCAAGAATGCATGGAGCATCTGGGCCAGTCACAATATGGTGCCTTTGCCAGTCATGTCCAGTCAGACTTATTTCAGCTTCTTCTAGAGTCCTGGGATCACCCCTATCAGCCCAGAACTACAAATGGATTCTGTCCCTCTATAAATTGATGACATCAGGGTGCATTGTGCACCAGTGGCCACTAAAGCCTTATATTCCTGTAGTTCTCACGTGCCAGGCCAAACCTACAGAGTCCAATAAACTCTGGTCTCCCTCTCCTCCACCCAGCTGGAGGCAGGGCCCCTCTAATTCCAGAGGGCCCATCATCAACATACAGGTCTGAGCAACTCATGCCAATTATACTTCTATTGTCATTACTTGCATCTTGTAAATAAGGACGCAAAGCCTACCTACGCTGTCTAGAGGGCTGCCCACTGGAAACTGAAGTGGCACTTTTCCTGAAAGGGCTCCATTTTGTAATCATTTTACCATGCAATTCATGGACATGTGACTGTAGGACCTAAGTAGGGTTCTTCATTTTCTCATGTCTTCCCCATGGTTACACAGAAAAAAACCTACAATGCGCCTCATGGTGCATACCATGTCTCATGAGCAGGCCTTACAGGAAAATGCTTTTTCCTGGCAGCTGAAACAGGTGTCAGTACAGGTGGGGAGTGAAACCTAGTCTCCATTTGTCACTATTTCATACATCTTACTGATTAGCTCCATGGATTCATCAGACAGTGTTTTATCAGTAGAGGTGTTAGCCTGTGGAGATGAAGGGAGTTTACATGCATATTACTGAAGTTGAATGTCCAAGTCACCCACCACTGTTGCCTTATTGTCTTTCCAGCTAAACAGTGTTAATGTAGTGTCATATGATGGTGATGCACTCACTACCCACTTGCACCACATGGGTTTGGTAACTCTGAGTTCATGTAAATCTAAAAGGTGTCTGTGAGTAATCCAGAGAAGCAAAAATCAGTTCTACACAGATAATTCCCTCAAATTCTCAACACCTCTCTCAATAGTTGTCCATTTACCTGATCAGAATCTGACATCACCCCTAAAGAGATACCTATTCCTCACACTCAATAGTAGCCACCTACAGAGAGAGGGGGAGTGTTCCTCTATTGCAAGACCCCTATCAATACCATCTTCTCTAAACATCAGTCCTAACTGCTTGGCTTGTCTACCCTCTATGTCCAAACCATCAGCTCCACTGTCTCAACACTGTAGCTGTAACAATAAAAAGTTACTTACCTTCTGGATGACTGTAATCTTTACATATAACTCACAACTAATTTAGTCATAGGTGTTGACTGGTCACACCCTGTCACGTTTTAGGGTCATGGCAGCACTCTAGAACTATAACAGGCACTCTCTGTTAAAACTCTTCCCTCCCCAAAGGGAAAGGGAATGAGGGAGAGAGAGACTTAGCAATTAGAAAAGGAAACTAGAACAGCTTTAATGAAAACAAAAATAATAATGGAATATATGTACACATACACAACACCAATATCAACCTCCCCCTCACGGCAATTACATCACCCTCACCACTGATGTTGTGGAGCAGGCACCAGGAAAGTCCCCGTCTGGGCCCCACAGCAGACAGGAACTGTGTTCAGGAGCTGGATTCTGGTACTGAGTTCAGGAACACACAGATCAAGATCAAAAGCTGGATGGACAGAGCTCTACTCTGTTTCTAGCTGAGGAAGAAGCTGGAAGAGGGCCCAAGCCAAGTTAAGCAAAGTGGAGCAAGACCTTCTTGATCCCTCAAGATTTATGCTGAATATGACATATGTGATGGAATACCACATTAGTCACTTTAGAGTCACCTGTCCTGTCCACTCCTCCCTACAGGTGCAGCCTTTTACTTTCTACAACTCTCAATGTGGTATGCAAAATCCAGCAGTGACCTTGGTCTGCACACCAGTCCTTGGTACTATATCTAAACACTAAGTTTCATCATTGTTAGAAGCAGACGTTGCCTGTGAAAACAGGCTAACTTCAGAAATTGCAGATAGTCAGAAGAACCAAAAAGTAAAAACACTGAATAGAATTTGTTTTTTTCTCACTCAAACCAGGACACCTTCAAGTCTTCCACCTGTGATAATCCTGCAGACTCTTTGTTTGGTTTGGGTGGTTATGGTTTGTTTGGTTTTTTGTTGTGTTTGGTTTTTTTTGTGTGTGTGTGTGTGTCTGTGTGTATGTGGTTTTTTTTGTGTGGTTTTTTTTTTTTGTTTGTTTGGCTTTTTGTTTGTGTGGATATTTCTTATTCTCCATAGTGGCTACTGATACTTCCACTGGTTAAGTCCCTAGGTCAAACACCACCAGAGGCTGAGTAGCTGCAGTATTTCTTGGGGGGGGGGCTGAGATAGCTTCAGGGTCTGTTGCAGGGGTTGCAGCGTACTGATAGTTTCCTCTAAGTAAGGTCAAGAGCTGAAAGTCATTCAAAAGGCCTAACAATATGAACAAGGTGGTAGAAGCATCCCAAGGGTATGCCAAATTCTCTTTGCCCACCATCATTCCACGGAAATCCGAAATCCTTGTAGTTACAAAAGAATTCATAATACCATAACCTAACAGCAAAGAATACAGCAAAGTAGCACCTCTAACCCCACACCCACAAGGGATAAATCACACAAAATCAATACCAAACAGCAGTAAAGCTGCCCACAGCTTCTAAAGTGACTCTAGAAACAAATACCAGAGAATTACACCCAGCAACCATCTGACCCACATCATCAACATGATGCATATTCATAACAGCTCAGTCAAATCTATGACAAGTTCAACCCTTCAGGACTCTCACATTAAAAGTCTGTAAGTCTTCCAGGTGAGCTATTTAAGTCAGACCCCAAATAAAAAAGTTGTCTCCAATTTAATTCCCTACATTTATCTTGTATTCAGGGTTAAAGTATAGCAGTTGGTCTATCACCTAATGATCCCTCACCAGCCAAGAAGAAGAGGAGACTCACAGTTTCAAATAAAAGCAGAATTAATAAAACAGTCAAACTAATACCAGTGCCAGTATAAAGCAAACAAAATTATACTCAGTCCAGCACTGTATAGTGGTAACAATAAACAGGAAAGCAGTCTACAGGAGGAAAAAGCATGGCAAGGTCAAGAGGAGTCCAAGCAGGACTTCTCTCTAAACTTCTCCCTTTATAGAAAGCATGACATTTATGGTCTGGGATACACCTGTGAGCCATCTCTGGTCAGGAGCCCTGGCTGACTGCAAACTGCTAATGACCTGCAGACCATGGCTGGTCTATGATTCTGTCACAGTGAAACCAGGACAGTATGGAAGTATGATAGAGATGATATTGAATAGCTTTTTCTTCTAACTGAAGCTCAACATAAAGCTGTTGAGCATCTCAACAGAGAAATTTATTTGACTCTTTTATATTATCCAGCACTATTGACTAATATATTATACAGTGATAAAATAAAAAAGGTGTTTTTCTGAATAGATATTGACTATTGTTAAAAAAGGAAACATAAAGTTAGCAAGAAGGTCTTCTATATCCAGCCTTACAAAATTATTAAATCTCAAGTAGGAATTATTATCTGTTCCTGATTACACACCTTGAAATTTAGCTTATAAGATTCTTGATTTTAATTTCCAGTACACACATATACATACTTATGTAGAAGTACTTATCTAACTTGCTCAATAATACTTGTATTTCATATGACAGAATAGATTCTGACACTAATACATGGCTAACAAGAAACATATAATCATTTCAGCTGTGAATATCATTACAGGAAATACCATGAACTTGTAAATTACCAAAATAGTATTTCTGAAATAGTCTTATAATTTGCAGGCAAATTCTGAGTAATTTCAGAAAGCTAACTTTTTTTACATCATGCTCAGGCATTTCAGGTTAATGATGTTGAATCATTTGTTTACTGGGATGTGCTAGGATTTCTCACTATGAATAATGTTTGTGCTCTGTTTGTCTTGTATAAATTGCATAACACTATTAATTCTAATACATATGAAGATTTATCAAAATTAATAGAATTGAAATACATAGTCTGGAAAAATTGCTTTTATACTAGAATAGCAGATTCAAGACATCAGGTAAAAAAAATGTTTCTTATTTTTCTCTTTTATGATAAACATCATATATAGCCTGCCTGTTTTACAAATTTCCCTGCAACTTTCATAAGTGTGTATTCTATGCACTTAAAATATTTGCAAGATAATGGTCCTTACCCTCATAAAATCCTTCTGTGTTGCAAGACAGTCACTCAGTTCAAAGTTGAAAGATCAGTTACTAATAAAATAGAAACCTTTGTTTTCCATACCAAGAGACTATCATATCTTGCAAAACAAAGTCTTCAAAAGCTATATATGCCCATATAAACACTATCTACATTCAATTAAGCTTCTAACATGCTGCCAAACCATGGAACAATTTTTAAGTGACAATTTTTTTTTTTTACAGAAACTCAGCTTCTTTCAATGAATAGACTGAACAGAAAGGGCACATTAAGTCTGAATGATGTCCTTCTTCAACACTGGTCATTCAGTCCCTTTATAAACAGTAATTTTATATATATATATTTTTAGTGAGTGTCTGCAGTCAAAATGAAAATGAAAAAGGAGCTAATTCTTAAAGACAGCATTCATGTGTCATCTTCTCATCTTAGCCCTTCTGCATTCTACAGCTTCTTTGACAAATAAAGGCACATTACAAAATGGACTCAACACGGATCAATGTGATCAAAGTTAAAGACCTTTATTCAAGCACACACACAGCTTATATATCTTTTCTATATCAGTACACGAGCTACCTTACATTGCTATTG
>JANIJG010017180.1:76516-91795 GCA_024611175.1 Megaceryle torquata
CTTTGATGCAGCCCAGGATACAGTTAGCCTTCTGGTCTGTGAGTACACATTGCCAGCTCATGTATGTCTTTTCATCCACTAGGACCCCCAAGTCCTTCTCTGTGGGGATTCTCTCAATCCCATCATCTTCTTCAGCCTGTACTTATACTGGGTTTTGTCCTAATCCAAGTGCATGATCTTGCTCTTGGCCCTGTTGAACATGAGTTCACATGGGCCCACTTCTTGACCTCCTCCAGGCCTCTCTGAACAGGTCACATCCCTGACATCTCTCTGGTGTGTCAACTGCACCATTCATCTTGGTGTCACCTGTAAAGCTAGTGAGGGTGAAATCAATCCCACTGTCTATGTCAGTCAATAAAATACAGGTCCCATTATGGACCCTGAAGGACACCATTTGTCTCTGATCTCCTTCTGGACACTGCGCCATTGACTACTACCCTCTGGATGCAACCATGCAATCAATTCATTATCCATCAACAGTCTAGCCATCAAATCCAGAATCTTTCCAATTGAGAGAGAAGAATGTTTGGAGAGATTGTTTCAAAGTCCTTACAGAAGTCCAGGTAGACAACAACCATAGCCCTTTCCCTTGTCCACTGATATATTCACGCCATCATAGGCCACTAGGTTAGTTAGGCAAGACTTGCTTTTGGTGAAGCCATGATGGCTAATAAACATTATTTAAAGCAGAGTAAAATAAAATGTTTTCTTCTCCATACCTAGCAAGTTGTATTATATTAATAATTGATGCCTTCATCTGTATTACAGACTCACCCTTACTATGTTGGAAGTGCATTATGAAGGTTTAGCTACTATTATAATTCTTCTACTTCAAATCATTTAAAATGAAAAGTATTCTATGGGATTTACTGCTGTTGTAATACAGGAACTTCTGGAATTGAACCTACATGAATACTTTGAATGAAAAAGCATTAGAAGAAAAGAAGTATGACAAAACTTCAACACATCACAAAGCAGAGGAATGTAACTTATCCCACTTTCACCACACTTATTTTTCATGACATCTGGATGATCTGTCTGTGAGGCAGTTAATACTGTAATAGGCTGTGCTAGTTTTGGCTGGGATAGAGTTAATTTTCTTCACAGTAGCTATTATGAGAATGTATTGGATTTGTGTTGAAAACATTCTGGATAATACAGGGATGTTTTACTTATTGCTAAGCAGTGCTTATACAGAGTGAAAGACTCTCCTGCTTCTCACATCACCCAACCAGTGAGTAGGCTGGAGGTACACAAGAAGTTGGGAGGTTACACAGCTGGGACAGCTGACCCCAACTGTCTAAAGGGATGTCACATATTATATGATGTCATGATCAGCCTATATAGCTGGGGGAAGAAGAAGGAAGTGGAGAATGTTTGCAGTGGTGTTTGTCTTGCCAAGTAACAGTTACATGTGATGGAACCTGGCTTTCCTGGAGGTGGCTGAACACCGGGCTGACGGTGGGAAGTGGTGAACGAATTCCTTGTTTTGTTTTGCTTGTGTGCACAGCTTTTGCTTTACCCTTCCAATTCTCTTCCCATCCCACCAAGTGGAGAGTGAGCAACTATGTGATGCTTGGTTGCCAGCTGGGATTAAACCACAACACAGGCATACAAGGAACAATTAGTATTTCTCTCATCATTGTATATTCATTGATAAATCTAATGAGGACCAATAAAACACAGGCATTGGAAAAAAAGAATCTCTATAGTCATATTTCACTCTCATTTTTCTTCTGTTATCAACTTTCACATCCTTCTGTTTATATTCTCCTTCTTCCCTGCTTTGTTCTCATTTCCTGTTTGTTGGCCCCTAACACACTTTGATTGACAGTGCTGTTGTGAAACTTCAAAATATTTGTAAAGACCAGTTAAAAGGAAAACAGATGTTCAGAGCCTCACCCGTAAACAGACAAATTAAGACAGTGTTCAAAATTGTTTCTCTATAATATTTTCCTCTGAGGCATTTTCTAATGTTTGAAAACTCCAGATCAATTATGAGGTGAAGTATCACAAACTTTCATGCTGGCATCCACTGAAGACACAGTATACTCATCCAGGAGAAAATAATCTAGATGTTTTCTTTGATGAAAACCCTCGAGAAACATCTTGAAGATATCAAATGTGCAAGAAAACAACACTGAAGACCCAAACATAAAAAGCTTATGGTGGAAATGCTAATTATGAGACATTATGGAATGCTTGTTTCAGTACCCTAGCCAAACCTCACTTTGAGTTTTATGCCAGCTAAATCCATTGGTCACACAATAAAAAAACGTGCAAATAAAATTTGTATAGAAATAGAGTTTAAAATGTTAAAGGAAAGTGTTAAAATATTTTTTCCCTGCTATTTTCAAACTGAACACTGACACAGCTACGTATTATTGATAATAAGCCTTAGTCTTTGACTGATGCTTCAGAAGATGAAATACAGCACTTCAGCTAAAAGTGAATAAACACCACAAAACACCAAAAACCTGGGATTTTTTCTTTTCTTCCCTGAGATGCAATTAGTGATATTTAGATTATACAACATTTTTGCTTTATTGAAATAAACCAAAAAAGCTTAATATCATACTCTTACGACTCATGCACATTAGGAGGCTCCTCAGTTCAAGAAGGACAGGGAACTGCTGGAGAGGATACAACAAAGGTCTATGAAGATGATTAGGGGACTAGAACATCACTCCTATGAGGAAAAGCTGAGGGAATTTGGTCTTTTTACTCTGGAGAAGACTGGTGTGTGTATGTGTGGATCTTTTCAGTGCTTATAAATACTTAAAGGATGGGTGTTAGGATGGGACCGAGCTTTTTTTCATTAGTGCCTGGTGACAGGACAAGGGGTAACAGACAGAAACTTTAAAATAGGAAGTTCCATCTAAACATGAGGAGGAATTTACTTACTTTGAGGTTAATAGAGCCCTGGAATGGGCTGTTAAGAGAGGTGGTGGAGTCTCTGCCTCTGGAGACATTAAAAAATTGCCTGGAAACATTCCTGTGTGACCTTCTCTAACAGAACCTGCCTTGTCAGAAGCTTTGGACTAGATGATCTCCAGAGGCCCTTCCAGCCTCTATTATTTTGTGGTTCTATGAGACTTAATTTTTAAAAACAGATGTTCTTCAACAGTTTTGACCAACATTGAAGAAGGGACAATCCAGATCTTTTAATGTAGGGAGCTATCTTACATTTGTGCAACTGCCCAGTGAACCTTGTCTCTTCATAAAGTAAATGGGACCTCTATATTTAGAAGGATATTTGTTATATAAACATAAAATGATGGCTAGCTGAAGTGAGAAATATACAAGACGGTCTCTATAACTTGGCTGAGACTGAAGTTCTGTATCATTAGATTACTTTGGGTTTTTTACATTTCTATTTCTCTTCACTCACATATTTTCTTTCATTCAATAGAGACCCAACAGATAATGTAACCCAAAAATAACCCCCAAAAAGTAGCTAGGAAGAAAAAACATACTAATTCTTTAAATTTCCTTGACACTATGTCCACCATCTTTCTGAGTCTACTTTCAAACCCAATTAATAACTCTACTTCATCTTTTTGAAGAAGGGAGATAACCATGACTCCAAATTGCTCAAAATATTCTCCTAAGAGATTTTACACAAGAAATCAAACCCTTGGGAATCTTTCCAAGCACAGTTACAACTAGTAGTCCTTGTATAGCACCAAAAAGCAAAGACAACACAGCAAAAGAACTGCAGACTAAGGGAAAGCCTAATTAACAGAACTAACCAAGCTACATCTTAATTTTCACAAGCTTTGCCTTTATCCCCTCCCCAATAACATTGCTAGCTTACATTTTTGATGATTTTTTCCAGGCACCACAAGAAATTCACAGCTACATGGTGAACCCTCAGTGGGTCACTAATCTACTTTACCTGAGAATTTACAAGAGCTGTACTAACATAGCAGATCTGGTGATGGGAATGTATGGCTGTTGTGCACAAGCAAACACTGCATTTGAAACAAATGGTGGTGACATTATGCATTACAAAAATGACCAAATAGCACCTACCCTACATAAGAGGTTAGGTGTTAGTTGCCTTATTTTTCACATCAATCTCCCTCAAAATTACTGCAACAAGCTCACTCTGTGAAATCCTTATGAAATGCTACACACAGAGACATAAATATATAAAACATACAGAAAAGGAGTTCTATATATTTAGTGAGGAGCACTCCAATCCATGAATCATCAGAAATGAGAAGGAATTGGAGAAGAAGGAGGAAAAAGGAACATATATTTTAACTGCCCTCCATATTTCAGCTGTTAGACATGTCTTTTCATGGTAAAAAAGTTTGAATGGACTATCTCAGCAAAACTAGGTTCTTAGAAAAATTAGACATGAAGCAGGAAAAAAGCAAGCAAGAAGGTAGGAAAGACTCTTTTATGGATTGTGATGGAGGAGCTTGCCTACCTACTTTCTTTCTGTTAGTTACTATCCAATATCTAGACTATGACCCCAAAGGAACAACACAGACTAGGACTTATTAATACTCCCTCTTATATTTTTTACTAAGTAATCATTTAGATTACAAAAATGATGGAAGCATACATAACAAACCTTTTTTTCTTAAGATAACTCAATTCTTTTGTCTCTGTACTCCCACAGGAAATTTTTCTATTGAATTCAAAGGGAAGAGAAGCCAAAAATCCATGATGGTACTCTGATTTTAATCCCTGGACACAGCAAACACTGACATCATTCCTTTTTTCAATGCAAGCAAGCACACAGGAAATTATATATTCTTTCTTTATCTCAGGAGTAAACAAAAGTCAATCAAATGCTTTAGCACTGCTGTAACCAGCCTAAATTGAAAGAAAAAGCTCAATATACCAATAAAAGTAATGCTCCCAAATCAAGTAGCAATATATTGCCTTTATCAAATGACAAGAAAAAATATTCAGTCTGTATAGGAATTATTATCTTGAATCAAGAAATGAATCCATGAGCTACTGCCCAACAGCTGTCTGTACCTACACCTACACCAGCTGGAGCTAATTCTGTATCACAGCTGAGTGCAATAATTAAGTATTAACAATAGAAACCATAGCAACTTATAGCAGCTATATAGCAGGAGAGGTATAGTAGAAGATAAATGTCCTGATTTGAGTGAGAACAGAATTAATTCTGTTCAGTGGTTTTAATTTTTCAGTTCAGTCGCTTCTAACTAACTGCACTTTCTGAAGTTATCAGCCTGTTTTCAGAGGCCGTTTCTGCTTCTAGCAGTGATAACACTCCCAGTTTATAGTACCAAGGATTGGTGTGCGGACCAAGGTCACTGTTGGATCTTTTGTACCATGCTGGGGGGTGCAGAAAGTAAAAGGCTGCACCTGTAGGGAATAGTGGATGGGACAGGTGACCCTAAACTGACCAGCAAGGTATTCCATCCCACATACATCATATTTGGTGATGAGGGAGGGGGGTTAACAGAGAGCATTTGTTATAGGTCTAGTGGGCTGCCCTGACCCTAAATTTTTACAATAGGTATTTCCTATTGTAAATTCTGTTAACGAGTTTCCCTGTATGTCTAAATCTAACATGCTTAGCATGAGTAGACACAAAAAATGTTTAGGAGCTACTTTATTTTGCTTAATGGCATAAGATCACTCCTCAGCAAAGTTCTTTAACTTTTGCACAGTTTCTGGAGATAGTGAGGTGCTTTAAAATGGCAGGTCTAGAAACACTTAAGTTGAACAGTGAGCCACATAGAGCAGGTAAAAGAAAACTGTAAGCATAAAGCTGTATCATGTTGTGTGATGGAGATTTTCTTTGAGGTTTAAGCAAAACTCTATCAAAGATTTGGAAGCTTCTCCTGTAAGAGCTCTTTCAAAGTACTGCAGAAGGCTGTTTTCTAGCAAAATATAATTGCAGGAAGAAGCAGCTGATAGGATCCTCAAGCAGAAATGTTCTAATCTCTCTGTTAAAATAAAGCAATTCAGAACTCCATTCTCCAAAATTGTCTTCCTTACTATGTAGCTTAGCTTGTCCAAAACAAATATACTTTATTGGCATCACTGATACGTGGTGGCATGGCTCCTAAGTCCGGAGCATACAAACGGATGGATACGGGCTTTTCAGGCAAGGGAGAAGGAGGAGGTGGTATTATCCTCCATGTCAATACTCAGCTGGAGTTTGTGGAGCCTGGGGATGGATGAGGAGCTGATAGAGAGGTTATGGGTCAGAGTTAGAGGGAAGACAGGGGAAGGTGATAGCATAGTTGGCGTCTGCTATAGGCCACCTGACAAGGAAGACCAAGCAGATAAGATCCTCTAGAGACAGATAGGAGCAGCTTCATATTCACAAGCCCTGGTCTTCATGGGGATTGCAACCACCCTGATATCTGCTGGAATGACATCACAGCAGGCCACCAGCAGTCCAGGAGGTTCCTTAATGCATTGATGGCAATGTCCTTCTCCAAGTAGTAGAGGACACGACAAGAAAAGGTGTTACACTGGACCTTGTTCTCATCAACAAGGAGGGACTGATGGGTAATGTAAAGCTCAAGAGCATCCTTGGCTGTAGTCACCACAAAATGGTGGAATTCAAGAGCCTTAGGGCCACAAGGAGGGTGTTCAAAAAGCTCACTACCCCGGACTTCAGGAGAGCAGACTTTGACCTCTTCAGAGATCTGCTTGGTAGAGTGCCATGGGATAAAGCCCTTGAGAGGAGAGGAGCCCAAGGTATCTTGTCAGCATTCAAGGACCATCTTCTTCAAGCACAGGAGCAATGCATCCCAAAAAAGAGGAAGGTGGGCAAGAATGCCAAGAGGCCTGCATGGATGAACAAGGAACTCCTGGACATACTTATATGCAAAAAGAGAGTCCATGGAGGGTGGAAGCAAGGACAGGTGGTCTGGAAGGAATGCAAAGAAGTCCAAGCAGCCAGGGATCAGGTTAGGGAAGCTAAAGCCCAGGTAGAACTAAATCTGGCCAGGGACTTCAAAGGTAAGAAGAAAAGCTTCTGCAGGTATGTCAGGGATAAATGGAAGCCTAGGGAAGATGTGGACTCTCTCCAGAAGCAAATAGGAGACCTGGTCATGAGGGATATGGAAAGACAATTTCTTTGCCTCAGTCTTCACCAGCAAAGGCTCTAGCTGCTCCACCTAAGATGCAGAAGGCAAAGGCAGGGACTGGGAAAAGGAAGATCTGTCCAGTGTAAGTGAAGATCAGGCTCAGACCATCTAAAGAATCTTAAGATGTACCAGTCCATGGGACCTGATGAGATCCATCCATAAGTCATGAGGGAACTGGTGGATGAAGTTGCTAAGCTGATTTCCATCATATTTGAAAAGTCATGGTAGTATGGTGAAGCTCCCACTGACTGGAAAAGGTGAAACATAACCAGCCGTTACGTCACCATCAGTCTCACCTCTGTGCCCAGCAAGATCATGGAGCAGATGCTTCTGGAAACTGTGCTAAGGCACATGGTCATTGGTGGCAATCAACATGGCTTCACAAAGGGCAAATTGTGCCTGACAAATCTGGTGGCCTTTTATAATGAAGTTACAGTGTTGGTGGATAAGGGAAGAGCAAAATCAAACCAAGAATGTCAGACAAAATGCAGAGGCATGTCATAAACCCCCTCTATTCCCTATGTCACAGAAAATAATATTCTAGAAATACTGTAGTGTTTTATGGACTTTTTTTTTTTTTTTCCACTAAATGACCTGGCTGAGACAGGTCAATATTTTTACTGTTTGAAAGTATTCTAATTCTAGAGAGATCCTTTTTCTGGGTTTTTAAAGATGTAAGAGACATGAAAAACATCCCAAATCTGCTTCTAAAGATAATGTTTGCCTTTTACTGAATCTTGGATTAGTGACATAGTATGGGAGTAAAATAAAAGGGGGGAAGAATAAATTAATTAATGGCACAAATCAACTCAATATAAACACAAAAATATGTCAGTAATTTTGATAATGACCTATATGTTGGAATATTAATGGCAACAGGTAAATCACTGAGCAAATCACACAGCTGTCAAATATTATTTTATGTGTTATACAATTTATATTTATAATATATTTGATATTTTACATCAATAATACAGCTTATTGTTTACATCTGTAATTTTCTTGTAAATACCATCACATAAGGGAAGTAGGCTGTATGGATATAATACAACACCTAAACATTTCTTTCTTATGTAAATCAAAAAGACATGGTTTCTGGCAATTGTTAATATGAAGTTATCATTAACTAGTATATTACAATAATCTGACTCGCCCTTCTTGTGTTTAAAGAGTTCATTACATACATAATGATCCTGACAAATTGAGACTCTTGCGTTCCTCTGAAGGGAAGGGCAAGAATTAAGTTGTTGCATCTGATTTGCATATTAGTACAGAACAGATTTATTTATGATAAAATATCAATCAATTAAAATGGAAGGAGTTTGTAAAATCTCTTTTCCTACAGTATTCCAATAGTTTTAAAGGTCCATTTATATTGTTATATATTAAAGCACATTTTTAAGGAAAAATAATTAGACTGAACTTCAGCCAAATCTTAATTTAAATAAAAGGAAGAAAAAATACAGTCCTTAAAATTCATGGTCCTTAAATAGGCTTGGAATACAAAATGTGGTCTTACATACATTAAACAGGCTTTCAGAATGTTGTACTAAGTATTAGAAATCTGTTATTATTTATAGATCTGGGCTTCTTTAAGATTTTTATTTTTATTGTTTTAATAAACCAGGCCCACAGGACATACAATTTCAGCAGAAGCAGGGAGATGAGGTTATCAATCTCTATGCATAGGTAGTGTTAGTGTAATATATAATATGAAAAATTCCATTAAATCATAATGAATTTGTAATTATGCCTAGTTGTGCACTATTAGTATATAGTATTCCAAACCAGGATCAAATCAATACAAGAACTTTTTAGATTCAAGGGAAAGGCAAAATTACTATAAAGCCCAAAGGTTCTAATTTAGTAGTTACATGATTGCAAGGTTGTCTGTTGTTTATGTTCATGTTTATGCACATGAACTTATGTTGACCTTCTTGAAACCTAGACAGACTTTTGCAGATCACTGCAGTGTTAAGTAGTGAGGGAAACAACATGTAGATATTCAATTTATTTCTAGTAAACATATAAGTATTTTCTATTGCAAGTATATTTTGGTAGTATGATTAATATATGGTATCTAGTCATCTGTGCAACCCAACCATGTGATCACCCGTCTCCTATCATTAATCACTATCATAATACCACTCCTGACATACTCCTTCTTCAAATCACAAATAAATCATAAGTGTTTCTATTTTCTTTTTCATTTCTTGTCTGTGTTCCTGTAATCTATTTTCTGAACTTCTACTACCTAACTAGATTGTCAACATTATTAAATTTTTTTTTTTCCTATTTTACCATGGATTCAGTAATGGATTTCACCTTCTTTTAAATATTAATGAAGTTATAGGTACTTGGAATGTACATTACAAATATTTTTAACACAGGAACACAAAGACCTAAACATATACCATTATTTTCCCTTCTGGAAGAAAATACTTCCCAATTGGTGATGATTTAGGATTAGTACAAAACATTGTGTCGGATCATTAAAAAATTTTGCCTTTAAGAAAGGGAAATGCAAATAGGCATTTTATTCACTGATTATAGTTCTTCATTTTATTATTTTTTTCATGAAGTCATGTCTGGTTTCTAGTAGTTCTTTCACCATGTTTTGCACTAGTTTGTCTTTTCTTAAAGACATGTTTATGAATAAAACTTGAAAATACAAGAAAAAAAAATTTTGGAATGACTATCGCTTGATATAGTCTCATTGAAGTACACATGGAATTTCTATGTACTATTATTTACTCTCCTATTGATTTCTTATTTCACTATCAATTAAAATGTAACTGTAATAATTGATTTTTTTATTACAGAGAATTTTAGTATGCACAAGACACACATCATCATGCTTTTGTCCTGACTGTGTAAGCTTTACCTTTACAATTTCTTCTTCTGTAGAGCTTAAAATGTATAATGTTATTTATTTGGGAGCTCTTTTATACATAAAAAAAAAGATAAACCAAAGACTATATACCCACCCTGCCATGAGGTAAAAAACAAAACAAAACAAAACACCAATGACAAAACACAGGCAATAAAATTCATTGAAAAATATTAAGAATCAAGTACTGTATTAGAAAGAAATCACTGCAGTAGCTAGTTGATTTTAACACACAATAGCTTCCTACAAGGAACAGTAAGGAATATTAAGGAATGCAATTCAATTTACTGAAAAATATACAAAGTGTCACTGTTGTATTTCACATGTGGCTTGATATGTCACTGGGAAAAAAAAACCAAAACCAAACAAACAAACAATTTGCTTATGTATTGCAATTTATTTTGGATTATTTTTTAATAGTTAAGATATTCTGAAGCTAAAGAGAAAAGGAAAACTAAATACACTATTGTGGCCATATACTTACCCAAAAGGTTATTTTAGACTTTATTACCCAATTAAATATTTTAATAGGATATTTTATTATAGTAAAAACATCCCCAAAAATGACAACCAAAAAATCATGAAATCCATTGTAATTTAAATTCTCTTACTGCACATATGCGCCATTAATAAAAAGGCAGTGGAAAGTATTTTTATTTATCAGTTAAAGGTAGGGATCTACAACGATTTTGTAAGAAATTATTGATTGCATTTGTATCATTTAACTGCAACATAACAGATATATTTAATGATTAAAGAAAACATGCTCTAATAGCAGCTACTGGGACTAATATTCAAGCTAATTTAAAAATAATCCATGTTCTGTAGAATCTTTCCATTAAAGCTATATAGTCTTAAATATTTAGACTAACTAGTCTTGCTTCCCCCATATTTCAATATTAGCCTATGTATTACATATATATGCATAAAAAGTCTGAACCTGATGTGTTATGCTGGTCATTCTTTTAATTTATTTCATGAGAACTGACACATGATGATTTCATGTTCTGCTTCTGGTCATACCATATGCCCAACCACTGATCAATCTGGCAGACACCTAAAAGAATACAGAGAACTTTTCATCCTTGCATTGCCTGCTTAAGAGCTGTGCACAGTCTATTTGAAAGTCTACTGACTTGCTATAGAACTGACTCTGCCATAAAGCATACACATGATGAGCTCACATGATTATTGATATACTTTCTCCCCATAGATCACTCAGAGTATTTGAAGCACAAATTGAACTGAGCCCAGTACATATGATATTAACATAGTAAGTAACAGGCCAGTTTGCAAAACTGAGGCTTGTCAGGGTTATTTTGTTTCAACTGGTGTCAACCCTCCTGGAGTGTTATTTTTACTTTGCTTAGCTCTAATAATTTATTTTTTTTTCTAATGACAGTGTAGCTACTTATGATTTGGTTTATGACTTGTTTTATTTTTGCTTATTTTCATATAACTATACTCTTATACAAATAATAGTACAAAGTACTTATTCTGTGCACAGTGAAATATATATGACTCTAATATAGTGTTACAGTGTAGAACAATACAGCTCTGGTACAATAGTGGGGACCTTGAAAGTGGGAACACAGGGTGCCATGTAAAAGTGTAAAAGTGCAGGCATAGGGTGTAACAAGAAGAAGCAAAGGTGGGCATTGGAAAGCCCAGGGCTATAAAAAAACAATGTATGTCAATTAAAGAAAAGCAGACCTAGAGCTAAGATGAATGAGTCTTGCAGTAAGAAAACACAAGTATGTAATATACATAAAATTTACCAGGGTCAGTAAATTCATATGTAACATGGACCTACAAAAGTACATTAGCAAATATATGAAAGTGATGCAAACTGAATCCTTGGGTGAGGAAGAAGAAATCATCATACCTTTCTTCATGAAGGAGTTCAGGTACAGATAACTTGCTTTACACCAAACCAAACTGACACTATCAACCCAAAGATCCAGAAGGGCTCTGTAAGACTGAACATAGCACTAGAAAAAGAGGTATATGCTAGGAAGTGCAGGTAAGTTGATTCTAACTGTATTATTAACAGTGAGACTTTCTGTAAAAGTAGGATTCTTTATGTACTTTTTTTTTTGGTAGCAATAATTAGACCTGCTCTAAAAATAATTTCTTGATTAGATCATTAAGATTTCTGATATATCAGCAATATGTTATTGGCTTTACCTATAAAGTATGTTTCCTTTTTGTCCATGATAACATTTTGTATGTAACAACCCTGCACCTCTGAAATAGTTACTATGTTACTGAAACTCCAGACTAAGTAAATTTCATAAAAATTAACCAATCTTTCCAATACATATTTTTTTCTAAGTAATATTTGTCTAGTAACCAAATGTCTTGATGATGATTAAAAAAAGGACTTTCAGGTGTTCCTGTCTTTGTCCCACTGGATAAAAAACTCAACAGGGAGAAAATAAAATGAGTTTACACAGTCAGTCACAACCCTGTTCACAACAGGTTTTAGCAATGGATTACTCTGCCCCAGGACAAAAAATTAACTACTGGAAATGAAGTAAATGTGAGTATAAGAATAAACAAAACCCAGTAATATGCATACACCATCTTCTTAAAAGGTATTTAAAAACTGAATACAACCATAATCCAGGAATTCACAAAAGACATAAGTAGTGGTGAATCTGTCCAGATGCACTCTTGTTTCACAAAACAGCTTTCTCCTGTCCATGATATTAATATAGCAGGGCCTGCATGTGGTACTAGTAGTATGCTGGGAAGGGATTAAACAGTGTATATTATAGGTTATTCTTATTCTTCTACTGAATTTTTCTTTAATAATAGTTTTTTTCCTAATTAGTTCATTGTTACTTTTGCTGACAACATAGGCTGTGACTCTTGTTTTTACCTTGTTTCATCTCATCCAGAAATTAAAGATGCTAGCCTTAGGGAGCAATACATATGGTATCCTCCCACACTGTCACTTCTAAAATTTAGCTAAGAGCTTTAGGTGCACTGCTGCTGCTATTGCCTTTCCCTCTGGCTTTTTTAATTGCTCTTCCCTTTTCCACTACATAGTGAATAATAACATATGACCTTTTACTTGGTTCTGTTTCTACATTGTGTTTAGTGAAAGTTCTCCCAATTATGCAGACTTCTGCAGACAGATTGCAGTGCTGACATTTCTATGGGATACCATAACTTTTGCAACATTTTTGTTTCTAAAGAGCAAAAAATCAGTAGAGTGAACTTTTACCCCCTGGCACACTTTTTGTTTCATAGAGCTTCTTGTCATTTTTATCCAAAAAAACAGAGACATTAATCCACTAACTTCACAGTGCAATATTGAGTATTTTGTCAGAAAGATTTGAAGTATATCCCAGTTTAAGCTCAAGAACAAGGTTACTAATTCAAAGAACTGTCATTTGCTGCTGCAAGATGTGGCTTGTTTGCATGACACCTTCCTGTGTGTTTATTACCATACAGCTAAGTTGTGTCCCCAACATGGACAGACATCTTTCCAGTTCACTGATTTCAGAAAAGTATCAGAAAATGTTTATTCAATAAAGATAATCCCTGGACTTTACAATTTTCTCTTAGAATTGGATTCCATCACAGCAGAACAACAATAGACCTGAGGGATAGTAGTGATGCTAAAATTAAGTACAGTAATATGTTTAAATGCTTTTGTTGTTATTCTACAACAACAGATGCTGGAGCAAGTAACAAGGATCTAATTCAAGGTATTCTTATATAAAATTACAATGTGTCAAGTGGAAGAAAGTGCTGGAATTAATGTGAAAAAATTTTCTTTTGACTAAAATGCTAATTAGGCTATTTGCTGTTACAGGTGAAGTGTGGAACAGTAAAAAGTACACAAAAAAAAACCAAAAACCAAAAACCAACCAACCAAACAAAAATACCTCAAACCAAAGCTATATGAAGTAGGTAACTGTCAAGAGCAATGAATTCTTGTCCATTCAGAAAATATGAATACTATATAACCTAATGTCCTGGTTTGACTGAGAATAGAAATAATTCTGTTTGATGATTTTACTTTTCAGCTCAGTTCTTCTAACTGATGGCACTTTCTGAAGTTATCAGCCTGTTTTCATAGGCAGTGTCTGCTCCCAGCAGAGATAGCACTCCATGTTTAGACTTACTACCAAGGACTGGTGTGTAGACCAAGGCCACTGATAGATCTTGTGCACCATGTTGGGGGGTGGAGAAAGTAAAAGGCTGCACCTGCAAGGAGGACCAGACAGGATTGGTGACCCTAAACTGGCCAACAAGGGATTCCAGCCCATATGAGTCATATTCAGTATAAAGCCGAGGTATCATGAAGGTCTTGCAAATCTTGGCCTGCTTTGACAGCTTTTCTCAGCTTGGCTCAGGTCCTTTTCCAGTTTCTTCCTTGGAGCATCCAAGGAGGACTCTGTCCATTCTGCCTTTGATCCTGATCTGTGTGTTCCTGAATTTGGTACCAGAATCCAGCTCCTGAACACAGCTCCCTTCTGCTGCTGGGCCTGTTCTGGGACTCTCCCAGTGTCTGCTCCACAGCATCAGTGGTGAGAGTGATGTAATTGCCATCAGGGGACTTTGGTTTCAATACTGGGTTTGTGTATATTTGTATATATTCCATTTTATCATTATTATTATTATTATTATTTTAATTTTCATTAAAGCTGCTCTAGTTTCCTTTTCTAATTGCCAAGTCTCTCTCCCTTATTCCCTTTCTCTTTCCCTTTGGGGAGGAAGTGGGATTAACAGAAAGCATCTGTTAAAGGTCTAAGGGGCTGCCCTGACCCTAAACTGTGACACCTAAGCATGTAAAGAAATGCATACTAGTCATGCCCATTTTTTGATGAAGCCACAATAACTTTCTTAGTCACAGGCACATACCATTCTTTCAATTTTCTGAAAGTTGTTTCCCTGAGCTAGGGACAGAACTACTTAATGACCCATTATTATTTTCTTCTGAATGTCAGCATACATCATAATTTAGCACATATATGTTTGTTTAATATTTCACTATGTTACCTTTTAGAATAAGGTTCTACCCATCTTAAGGAACAATCAAATCATATAACCATCACCCATGTATCTCACTGACGATAAGACAGTAACGACAGAATTAATTCCATGCTCTTCTCATACTGTAAGAGAAGATAAGGTTTGTGACCACCTGAGGAACCTGAACACACACAAATCTATGGAATTGAGAGAAGCCCTGCAGAGGACTTGGGGGTGTTGGTGGATGAAAAGCTGGACATGTCCAAGCAATATGCACTTGCAGCCCAGAAGGCTGCATCAAAA
>JANIJG010017181.1:0-16058 GCA_024611175.1 Megaceryle torquata
ATTCAGACAGGAACCATTTTATGAAAACAAGCAACCAACCAAAAAAAAAAAAAAAACAAAACAAACCCAAACAAAAAACACACAGACAAAAAAAAAAAAAAAAAACAAAAACAAAAAAAACCCAAAACCAAAAAAACCCCAAAACCCCAAAACCCAAAACCAAACCACAAACCCAACAACAAACCAATAAACTGGTGGAAAGCATCCAGAGCAGAAAATGCTTCTTGTGTATACAGGCAAAGCTCCACCAAGATTGACAGAATTGTAGTTACTCATAGGAGAAAGAATTTGGCTTGCTGGATGTGCAAGAAACGAGCTATGCTATACATTTCCTTTTCTGTGGAACATTTAATGCTCAGCTCTTTAAATATTTTAAATCAAATACAGTTCTTGCTCAAAGTTGTTGTGGCAGGGTTCCCAGAAAGGACTTACTATCTGAGATTTGCTCTTCACAACTCTGTTCCACAAAAATAATGCCAATTTTTGCTGAAGTAGTTTCTGTTCTATTGTATGGAATTTGAGAGACTTCCATTTATGCATATGAGTAAGACAGCTGCACATGATAATACTTTCTACTGGTTAAATTGGTAAAATAATTTTATTTCCTCATCAAATATATGCCTCCTTTTCATTACTGACGAAAAATGAAATGTCAAGCATAAGCTTTTAAATGGTTTTCTAGAAGGCAGAAAATCCCTATCAGTAGGTTGTGAAAGCCTTAATTTCATGTGGGTGTCTGGCCTGAAATGAAGGCCCAGTGGAGAAAAACAAAACAAAACAAACTAACCAACCAACCAAACAAACAGAATAAAAATAGTTTTAAATATGAATGTTGCAGAGTTAAAACAAGAAATATCTTTCCCATGAAATCGTGCTTCAGCAAGTAGAAAAACATGAGAAGTTATTGTATAAAATTTGAGTTGAAACTTGTCATGCAATTAGCATAGTTAGGGAATAACCAGTACAAAGCCTTGTTTTAATTACTGAATCTTTAAAACTGAATGAACTCTAAAGTACTGCTGAGGAATTTGAGTCTATGACCAAATCTTTATTCATCATGAAAAGCCTCATCAAGGCTGATTTCCAACAACAAAAAGCCTAAGCAGAGCTAATTTAGTTGATTACCGAATCCCAGGGCATGATTTTCAAAAGAAAGCAAATCCTGGAAGATTTGCAGTTTCCCAAGTACACCAGTATGTACACTTACTCCATTTGTCACCTGGAACGTAGCCTTCCCTAATGATCTTGCCAAATCTTGATGGTATATATCTTCAAAGACACTGAGTAACTTCTGCTTCACAGAAATGAACATGGATTTATAATGTTCAGCAGGATTAGGTTTTATGTTTATACTGTACATTTCTGCACACAGAAATGCATTTTGCTTTGTGAGCTTGCTATTGAACAAGGATGTTTAGCTCCTGAATGGTTTTTGTCTACATATCCCTATTTGGTTTTGTGACTTGCTGAAATACATCTCTGGAATATTAGGGAAGAGAAAGGGGGAAGCCCATGCTGGAAAGCTTACTATGGGTAATTGCAGGTTTTTTTCAAAGCTTAATTTTGACTTTAAGAAACAAGGACCAGAACTGGAAGGAAAAAAAAAAAAAAAAGAAAATTTAATGTATAAAATGTGCTCCCAAGCAGCTGCATAAATTTACACTGATACCGCTGAAGTTAGGATTTCTCCACAGAATAACAAGAAACCGTCCTAATTTGCAAGGTACTTTTCTGACTAGGATACAGAAATCAGTGAGGGATACTGTGTGTCACTTTTTCCAAACAACATAAATCCTGAAGGAATGCATTGTAACCTTACAATATTTAGTACTGTTGTTGGAGTTTACTTACTATGTCACACAAAACCTCCTGCTCATTCTCAGATGGGTCAACCTAATACTTTTCTGAATGACAAAAAGCACACAATCTGAACTGACTGTAAACGTTTACACTGATCCTTGAAATTCTAAATAGCCAGTTAAGTGTTAAGTGGTTATTAAAACCCATGCATATGCATTCATCACTCTGATCACAGGGAAGAAGCTGATGGTTTGCAGATACCACCCTTGCATATGATTTAGCACCCCCTTATCACTATTCATCTCCCTGCCCCTCTCATTGCTATGAGATCTAATGCAAAGCCCACATCTCATTCCCCAGCTCCTCTATACCGCCATTCTGTTGACCAGGGACACCTCCTCTTGTGATTCTTCTCTTTTGTCACTACACATTTTGATAGTCTGTGAAGTAAATGGGGATATATTGTTACCATAGGTTTGGAGCTGTGTTTTGTAGATGAAGGTTTGCCCACTAAGTTATACCTTGGTGCATTCCACCTGCATTGTTTCATTATCTATGTCATGTGTGTATAACGAATAGAGAAAGAAGTCATCACAAATTGCTCACCTAGGAAAAACACATATTTTGTCATGAGCCTGTGTGCCAGTGGACAAATGGTCTGTGGTGGTTTAGTTGGAGAAGATTTTGGATCACGAACCAGAATTTGGAGTTTCATGAACTTGCATCACTGCTTGAATCTCATTTCAAACTTTGCAGTATAGAACTCTTGTGATGCCAGCCTTTACAGTTTAAGCTGTTTGCACTCTATTGTATGGAATTTGTGCAACTTTCAAGTCACAGGAAGGCTATACATTGATTTCTTTTGCTGTCTGAGGCAGTGGAATAATTCCTGTAGTAAGGACTAGGTGTCTTTACTTCTTATTTAATCACATAGTGGGTTTGCTCAGTTGCATGCCTGTCTTGTGCATGTGTGTGTATAGTCCCTGTATTGCTACAACATGCTGGGTTAAGCTTCTTCTTAAAGAAACTGCTAATTCCAAAAGATTAACAACAGGGATTTCAGACCAACAGTGCATCTAGTAGTAAAAAGATACATTTTAATCCAACAAAATTATGAGTTTTAATGGTTTATTGTACAATATAAAGAGGGAGAATTTTGAAGAACAACATTAACAATTACATTTGGTAGGTTTTATGTAAGATAATTAGAAGATACGAAGTCACTTACCCATAGAAGCAGCCAGTAACAACAGAATATATACTATTTTAAAAATAAGCCACAAAGCAAATCTCTTTTTTTTGATGAAAATTTGGAATTAGTGTATGCCATTCTTTTTAAACCCATAGTACCACAGATACTAGAGAAGGAACCACTTGTATAAATATATTGTCCCCCCTTGTTAGTGGGACTTTTTGATTAATTCTACTAGTTTAGTCTTTAATGTCTCAGAGCAAAGAAACTCACTCATTTCCTTGGCTGACTGTTCCATGATCTAATAAATCACCACATAGTCCAAATGACGGCATCATGAGAAGAATCTTTACTGAAGTGAGTGAAATACTCCCCTAAGATTTTCATCCCATAGCAAGGAAACTATAGGGACTGACTAGTGATACGCTGTGTTGAATGTTCATTGCAAAAGCAAAGCTCAGTGGTTTATTTTAATGAAAAGGTTTTTATTACCATTTCTGTTGACTACACTCATCACCTACACTTACACAGGGCTGCAGAAACCTTGAGTAAAGGCTAGGATATAGTTTTGTTGCACAGGAGTAAATAAGGGAATGAATGATGTTCTGAGAGTCGTAATGCAAGCTCCTGTGTAACTTTACTCCATGGGGGAATTGTGTTATGCCAATCTGACTGGCACAATTTACCTCTGCAGCACCTCTCCTTCCCGTGTTCCCTGAATATGGAGAGAGCAGCAGTTGTACAATATAGGTCACACATGGGGTTTAAGTGCTGCTTCTGACCTCTCTGATGTGGTTAACAACTCAGCCATATGATTACCAACTTCTCTGCTTCTTCCATCCTTGTTTTCATGAGAGGAACAGTGTTTTTCAGCCTTTTACCCATCCTTGTTCTTTAAGATTAGGTGTTGCTGGGGTTTAAACCTGGCCCGGTTTGCAATGATGCTGATACTACTGCCATGGTATCTACTTTTGCCATTCAAACCCCTTTGGGGATCATTTTTCATTTGCCTTCTGGGGTTTTTTAGCACTTTGAATTTGTATTTTCAAAATCTTCTCCGTGCCTCTGACAAGAAGCTTTTGTTGTGACTTTAGAAAAATATGGACGTTGAAACACTTATGTTAATAGACCTCAAATGGTAGCAGATTGTTTTTAATTACTAAGTAGAGTGAGCTGCTTTAAAAATACCTGGCAATGTTGGCAATGCGAATTTCCAGAAAGTCATTAACGTTTTCTAACCTCATTACCGGCACTTTTGGCATGCAATAGGCTATAAATGAATGTCGATAATCTAGGTGGTCTTTTGGCTGTTACAGCAGATTCACATGAACGTCTCGCCGTCACCCTCGGTAGAGGAGACAGAGCTGGAGATGAAGCTAGGAATGGACGGGGGCTGTGGTGGCCCCCGCAGCAGGGGGGGTTGCTGGGGACACTGCACGCTCCTCGGGGCCACAAAATGCCGCCCAAGTGGCCGCGACTCGTGTCCTCGTGGGCCGGGACCCCTTCACCCCAAGCCACCAGTCCCTGCCCTCGGGCCCCGTGGGCAGCAGCGGAGAGGCCACGGGCACGGCCCGGTCCGGGGGCTGCGCCTCGCAGGAGGGAGCGAGGGGCGGAGGCGCCTCCCTGTCTCCCTGTCCCCTTCCCGGGGCCGCACGGCCCCTGCGACCCCCGCCTTTCCGCCGGCGCCGGGACCGCTCCCGCCAGGTCGGCGGGGGCGCGGCGGCAGCGGCAGCGGCAGGTGCGGGGCTTCCCCCCTTGGCTCGCCGCGCCGGTCCCCGCGGGCCCGGGTGGGGGCGCGCCGCCGCGGCCGCGGGTGCATGTGCTGGCGGGGCGCCAGCGGCAATCGGCGCGGGTTGCATCAGACGAGGCGGGCGCCGCGGCCGCCGTGCCGCCTCGGTCTTCGCCGGGCGACCGAGAGAGCCGGGGGCTCGGCGGCGCCCCGCAAGATGCTGCGGACAGCCCCCCGGCTCCTGCGGACGATCTGCACGACGACCGCGGTGAGGAGTGCGGCGCGGCGGAGGGGGACGTGGCCTCCCCCCCGTTCCGTGCCGTGCCGTGCCGTGCCGTGCCGGGGAGAGAACGGCGGGGGATGCTCCTCTGTTTGCCGCCCTGGTCGGAGGGCAACCAGGGGCCGAGCAAGAAGGGGGAAGGGGGAAGTGACGGGAGGGGGCATTTTTCACGGTGTGATGCGTGTCTGCCGGGGTTTTACTAAAGCGCGTACAGGCACGGGGAGGTCAGGAGTGTTCGGGGGAGGGCTTGGTTTGGGTGCTAAAGCAGCATCATACCCGGCTGGTCTGCGAGCGGCATCGCAGCCATCATCTGGGCGCTGCATCTTGCAGGGATGTGCCTGAAAGCTGCAGGGAACGGGCACCAGCGATGCTGTGATAATTCCCATCCATCGCGTGTCGAGAACAATGTGAGCGTGGCTTTTCGCTGCCTCCCTGACGCTGGATTTGCCTTGAGAGAAACTGAAGGTTGTTTTCTCAGTTAGAAAGGGTCATGCCCTTTCCTAGTGCCGGAGAGAAGCCCCCACGCTTTGGCCTAGGAACAGTGTTTAGTTTGTGACCTTCTCATCTCCAGTTCCTAGTTCTGGGATGGTGGCTTGCTTGGGGTTAAACTTGATGACCTAAATTCCTCTGCACTCCATGGATTATTTTTTATAGCTCTGTGCATTTGTTCCAAGCGATTCTTTATGTCCCGTTAAATACATAGAGTGCAGAACTTCTGCAAGTAATTGCTCCCTGGAAGCCTTGCCCAATCCAAATTGTCCAGATGTGTAGGTCTGGCAAGCTGAATGAGGCTGGGAGAAGACTTTTTTTCTTTCTCTCCTAAAGAATGCTCTTTATTTCATATTTGACTGCTCAGTTTAGTGTGAGGACAGCAGTATTCTGAAGGTATCTACGTGGAAAGCATGAGAAAGAAGAGATTTAACACAAGTATTTTTGAAAATGCAATCAGCAGTGCCAAAACCCGAGAATGAATGACTCGTGAGAACGCATTGCCTGTAGATGTGTAGATGGGAGGGGAGGCTCTACAATAGTTTTCTATTTGGAGGCACTGGGATTTAGCACATGTAGGGGGATCCTGAGTGGAAATAAAGCTGCAGTACTGCTTTTCAAAGGAGGCATACGTATACATTAATTTTTAAAAGATGTAACTTATTAAAATATTTCCCAGCTTCACTGAATTCTTACACAGAATAAATAAAATATTGTAATCTTTTTGATAGTAAGCTGCATAACCACTAAATGTGAGCCTTCAGGAAATTTGATTAGAAGCTGATAACTAATTGAATGTTAGACATGCGTAAAAAAGAGGCAGTAACAGAAAATTATTGTTTTCTATGAAATAAATATTCTCCTATGGATGGATTTTGTAACAGACTCTTCTGAGAGAAGAAACTAGAACTTGACAAGATTGTTGCTAGCATTTGTCAGGCTGCTTCTCTATGCAGTGCTTAATGAGTTTTATTTTTGTTTAGGTGTTTTGGAGAAAAAACCCAAACAACCAGAATGGAAGCAAACATTGAAATACTGTATATATTTTAATGAGCTACTATAAAATAAATTCCAGTGTGGTATCAACAGATGGTACGGCCAGAATTTTTAAATAGGAAAGTTAAACTAACATTTGTGCTTTCATATTGAGGCAGTGAAATAAAAGTGAGCTTTCAGACAAGTTGAGCATTAAATATAGAAATGCTTGTACAAGCAATTCTCAGGTTTTATGCTTCTTGCCTTCATCTTATTTTCTTCATTCAAATTGGGAGCAGGGAGTCAAGGGAACAGAATTAATGTTAATCTGTTTGTTTTAAAATATAAGCAAAATAGAAGGTTAAAGAAGAAATTAAAAGTTCAGACAATGAAAACAACCTAATTACAATAGAGTGAGCACCAACTTTCTAAATTCTTATCTTTTGGTAGTGCTGTCAATATTATCCTATGATTAGTCATAAAAGAAAGGCCAGACCTTTTGATAAGTCACCTAAACTGCATTGTTTGCTATAACATGGAATGTGGTAATCTTATAAAAATACAACGAAAAATCCACTTATAAAAATACAACGAAAAATCCACTCTGATGCTATATGAACATTAATCTTACCATGCATCTGTCAGTGATTGTTAGATGTTTGTAGCCAGCCAGGCAACTGCAAAATAAATCTGATGCAACTGCTTAACATCAATGGCAGAAACAATAAAATGTTTAATCTTTGCATATGTTAGTGATAATGATCCAGTATCCATCTAGCACATGATTCAACAACAGGATTGGTTTGGTGTTCTTTAATGAGCTTCCTTTCTACAGCTTCTTAATGAATACTAGTGATGGTATGCTGGCAAAAATGTAACATTTCTATAAGAAAGAAAAAGAAAACTCTTTTTCATTTCTGTGTAATCTTATAGAACTTTCTGGTTTAATTGGGTGTTATGTCCACATTAAATTTTTCTAAAAGGATTTCCCACTTTCACAGGTCTAACTCATCTTCGGTAAAAATGCTTGGGGAGAATTTCCAAAAGAAGATATGGGGTGGCAGCAAGACCCCGTGTGGTTGCTCAGCTGTGGTTTTTCAAACAAAAATGAAATATGAAGGACCGAATTTGTGGTCCACTTGTGCAAGCCTCTCCACATACGGGATGTCTTTTTTTTTTTTATTCACTATAAGTCCAGTGCATGGCTGACTTGTGGGTTTGACTCCTGCTTTCTACTGATGGCAGTGTATGTGTTAATGTGTTACAAGAACATTTCCATGTCTAAGCCAGATGTTGCTAGAAATCACGAAATACACATGTGCCATTCATTCGAGAAGTAACTCAAGAATCACTGGTCATAGCACAATTGCCAGATCCATCTTGGAACTGATATCAGTCTGCATTTGAGCAATTTTCTGTGTGAGACAACAGAGCTCATTCGGTGTTAGGCTAATCTTTTTTGTCCACTACAATGAAGAAACGAGACTTAGTCTGCGGTCTTCTCAATTTTGCCAGGTTTATTTTTTTGTTCAGCTGGGGGCTGTGTTCTTTGTTTGCTTCTCACCACTTGTTCACTCAGTTCCACAACTAGCATAAAATTAAGCACGTGTAGTTTTACTGAAACTATGTTGATTTACAGCAACTCATGATTTGGAACTGTAACTGATATGCAGTTCCATGTAATATGAGAACCAGATTTATTCAAAGGGAAACATGAACTAAAAGTTAAGTTTAGGAATGCAAGATACATATGTTATTTAACACTTTGTGAATAAGTGGAGGAAAAGTAGCTCTTAAAGTGGTGATAATTTTGGACTTAAAATTACAAGGTTGCCCAAATACTAGAGAAGCAACAGAGTACAGCAGTGAATACTTTAAAAGTACTTTGAAAAGGGGTTGAGTAAATTTATAAAATTGTGATTGCCATTTGCTTTTGCCGTGTTAACTAAGAAGATCCCTTCCAGTCCTGTTTTTACTGAGAGATGTTAACGAAAGGATGAAAGTAGGATAAATAACCCTCATCTGGGCTGTCTTTAATGTTTCTTCAACACTCTAGTTGGGCTAGTAGTTAAAATTAGCACAGCACAGGAATCAGAGGATTTCATACCATGCTAAACATGTTCAGTGATCCAGCAGGTTAATCTTTCTCTAACTTGCCTACTATAGTTAAAATAATTAGGAAAATCATATGATTAGGGAAATCTGGTTATTACTTTTTATAACACAGCAACATTTCTGCTGTAAAAGCAAAGATAGCGGTCATAAAACAATGGTAATGAGATCTACATGCATCCATTGGGCCTTGCTAGATAAGGATTGCAAGGATATGTTGTGCTCATTGTAATTAAGAACAAGAATTTATCTTACATTAAGAACAAAATAGTGGGCATATTTTAGGTATTATTTCCAGCAGTGCAGCATTGGTTAGTAATATCATCATCAGTCTAACAGATGTTTTCTACCAGCCAGCTATAACAGTCTAATTTTGCAGAAGCCTGAATTATGTCCACTTTTGCATCTCATGACTTGCCCCTACTGCAGCAGCACGAGTTCTGACTAATGCTGTAATACAGAGACAGTTTTGCTATGCAGTTTGGTTCTGAGGGAAAATACTGTCTCTGGACAAATAGTTATTTCCTATTGTTTTATATAAAAAATAAAAAGCATGCTTCAATATTCCTGTAATTCATAACTCTCCTTTCTAAGGCCAGATGCACAGCTAAAATGTAACTTGAAAACGGCAAAATACGTTCATAACATTTCAGCTGTGAAATTAATTGCAATTAAATGGATCACCGCTTTGAGTAACCCATTTTTCAGGACATTTTGCTTTGTCATATGATTGGATGGGCAGTCCAGACAATTTGGTATCTGATCAATAACCCACTTAGTCAAGGTATTCTCACATCCCAGGACTGTAAGAAAATGAAAAGAGGAGGGAGGAGAAAAATTAATTTAAGTGCCAAAAAAGCAGAAGAAATGCCCGTGGTTAGGATATTCAGACACTGCTCTGATTTTCTTTTTATTGTTCTGATCCTATGGCATCTAATGGATCATTCAGAAAAAATGGAAGACAAAATCCAGTTGAGAAATATGAAGTTAAGAATAAAGGTAGGGAGTGTATAGATTTATTTTCTACCTTTCATTCAGTCCTTTTAAGAGGAGAGATCTTTATGGTTTGGCTTCAAGGAAGGTAAGTTTTCTGTTTATTTTGTGTGGCTTTTTCCTTCATAACCAAGTCTGCTAGTCCATTTGTTTTTTGAAGGTGTCCAGTTTTCAGTTTCCAGAAGCTGATGAAAAATGCAAAAGCAGTGCTTATAGGGACAATTCCATTCTTTTGCCAGTGCTTGCATGCTCTTTCCTGCTTCCCTGCTGGACTGGCATCAGGATTCATGGCAGTTCAATGAACTAGATCAGTGAATAGATCCAGTTAAGAATCAGCCAGATTTTGTCAGGTCAGTGTCTCCCCACCTCAGTACTCTAATCCAGTTCATGCAGCTACAGGAATACCAGTTCTGGGACAAAGGAGGTGTTAGTGGAGAGGGACTGGAGGTAGAGTGGGAGATGAGCACAACTGTTTCCTAAATCTAAAGGGACTCTGAAGGAAGTTGTAGAGAGGTGGGACTCAGTCTGTTCTCCCAAGTAACAACTGATAGAACAAGAGGAAATGGCTTTAAGTCGCACCCAGGGAAGTTTAGATTAGATATGCAGAATAATTTCTTTACTGCGGGAGTTATCAGGCGCTGGAACAGCTTGCCCGGGGCAGTGGTTGAGTCCCCAGAAGTGGCTGAGTTCCCACCCCTGGAGGAATTTAAGAGTCATGCAGAGGTAGTGCTGAGAGATACAGTGCACTTGAATAATGTATCAGTATGTGATATCCTGATATCATAGTAATGTTGTGATTCTAACTATCCCGAAAATATAAATTTGGGGCCGTTTCTCACACCTACTCTGTCTTAAGAAGCTTAAAAATACATGCCCATTGTACTGGCATTCAAACTCAGAAGGCAGATGAAGTCCATTGAGGCAACCTTACATTTAGGAATATTTCCTTGTAGGAGGATCAAATGGATGATCATTACCTTTAACTTGGCAGGAAAAATGCAAGCTTGTCTTCTTTAGCCTATACATACTAACTACAAATAATATACCACCATTTAATTATAGACATTTAGAGGGCATGTTCCAGGCACCTAAATTATGCCTAGAAAAAGTGTTTTGTGTACTTGTTTCAAAAAATGTATTTTCATGTCTTGTCACATTAGTTCTGACTATGAGTAAGACCATGGAGCATGTTATGCCTCTTGTAACAAACAGTGGATCTGTCTAATGAAAATTCTGGGAAAGCCACAGAACCATCAGTGACAGTATCAGATGGTACTTTTATGTCAGGTGTGGTCTCTCTGAATTGTACATGGCCTGTCATTAATCTCAGAAAATTATTATTCCTTCAAAGGTGATTGGGGTAGAAAAGCTTTTGCATTTTAAACCAAAATTAATGGTGGTCAAAAAAGAGCAAGAGAGAAATGTAAGCAACAACTTACTTTCTTTGCATCCTAGAACACAGTTTGTTTTAATTCTTTTTACCAGGCTTATCAACATAAGCTAAAGCTAGCCCTTATAGGTCAAAGTATTTTTGGCCAAGAAGTTTATAACAAGCTGAGAAAAGAGGGACATAAAGTTGTGGGAGTATTCACAGTGCCTGACAAGAATGGACAAGCTGATCCTTTGGGTAAGTGTATCCTTAATCCAAGTATTAAAATTACAGGTATACATAACCAACGTGCCTTTTTGTGAGAAGATCCTATCTATATGGGCATGACTTGCATATATGGCCTTTATTGCACTGCATTCAACACTAGAACTACACTTTAACAAACACAGGTCCCAGAACAGGCTTCATCTTGTCAGTTAGTCAGTATTTAAAAGTTGTTTCTAACCATACAGGGCCGTACATTAAGATATTTAAAAAATAAATTGGTCTGGGGAGCTTGTTTAAATGTACATCCTAGAGGTAGTAATCGTGAACTAGATCTCTATCTTAAAGTGAGTAGCCACTGTGCCCATACTCAAGCACAAATGTCTGTCCTCTGTTTCACTGTGCTGTCTGGGAAACTCAAGGCATGGAGCCAAGACTGTTTATCCCTGTCTTTCTACCCTTTCTGGCAAGCCTGCATGCAGCACTGTACCTGCAGAGCCTATTTCTTTTCCAGATGGACTATGGAAAATCCACTGAAAAGGTTAGAAGAGACTTTGCTCTGCCTTTTTCCATTGTCAGGTGTAAAAGGATTTTCTAGACTTCCTAAAGAAAGAGTTGTTACCTGACAGGTATTCAGAATTGCACTCATAGAATAGAACCCAGTGTGACAAAGAAGCTACTTTAGAATCATCTGAATTATAAGTGTGGTTTGGTGTTTTTTTTTGTTGGTGGGTGGGGGTTTTGGGGTTGGTTTTTTTTTTTGTTTTTTTTTTTTCCCCCAGTGCCACAAAATTAGTGAGTTAATATGATTAGCAAACAGAAGTGTCAGAATGGAATGTAGCTTTATGGATAAAACCTACATTCCATGAGGTGTCTTAAGTCTTTTTATGTTTTGTTCTTTTTTTTTTTTTTTGGTTGGGTCCTGACATGTTTTTACAGAGCTCTTATGAAGAAAGAAGAAAGAATCAAGCATAAATTTTGCTTACCACTGCTATGGCATTCCCAAACTAGTATATAGTTCTCAGGTTTATTACATTCCGTGACTCTACCTCATTAAAAGATTTAATCACCGTGGAAGAATTAGAGGAGGCAACTATTAGTTTAGAGAAAGACAATTTGACTGTCCAGCTCTGGAAGCACACCATAATATTGGTTCCATCATATAAAACATTGTTGAACAGTTATTACACTAGCAGATGGAACTAATTAAATCTTCCACTGATTTCAATAATATATGTCACTAAACAGTAGTTGCTCTCCTGAGGAAAAAGAAACTGCTATCTACTTTGTTGCTTTTTACTTCCAGATGACTCAAAGAACTTTAGTCTCAAGTGAAATTTGCTATGTTTCTGTATCAGACAGCTACAGTTCTTATTTCCAAAGCAAATACAGTACACACAAACTTCCATGGAATGGTGTATAAATAAATATTTACTTATGACCTAAGTTAATAGGCTAAAGATGCTTCAGATCAAACTCAAGGTCTAAATTCAGAAGTGAAAAAGAGAAAGAAAAGTACAAAAAACTGTTTAGAAATATAAATTAAATTAGGTGGATTTTCCATACCTCTTTTTATGTCTCCTTTTCTTCCTATTACACATACAGTTCAACAGATACAGTTTGACTCTACTATCCTATTCTCTGTGATGAGTTATTAAGCAGTTGCACAATGGAATTTATCAAACACCCCAAAACAATCTCTCTTTTTTTGTTGTTTTTTTTTTTTTTATCTCACCCTTGAGCCTAGTTTTGGGTGTAGCTGTGTGTCTCACAGAAAAATAAAAGCATATCCAGAAGGCCTCAGTAAAAGGAATTTTGAATAAATTACTGAAGGTCATCAGCATCTTTAATGATTTACATCACATGTGAAAATGCTGCTGCTGAGAATGAATCTGTAGTGAATATGTAGTCATATTCACGTACAAATTGCTGAAGTGGAAAATTAAATTCTGCTAAACCAAACCAGTTGTGGGCAAATGTAATGACTGGACAAGAAATGAAGCATCACTGTTAAATAGTCAGTAACATTCATCATTCTTTTCTGCTTTCATTGCTACTTATTGACCAAATCATAAGAGTGAACTTGAAAATGACATAAGCTGTAGGAATGAGAATTAAGGACAGAATTAATAAAACATATCCAAGTGCAAAGGTTTTTAAACAGCATAGAGAACAGTACAAGGGGCACTCTGTAATCATATGCTTGATGATCTGCTTGAGTTGCCATGCAATATCTCTGATTTCTGTCTGAATTTTTGACACAAAATGTGAATTGAAACAAAAATGAAATTGTTCTTGTTCCTCAGCACTGGCAGCAGAGAAGGACGGCACTCCTGTTTTTAAGTTTCCCAGATGGAGAGCTAAAGGCAAGCCTATCCAGGAAGTAGTTGCAGCCTACAAATCAGTTGGAGCAGAGCTAAATGTCCTTCCATTCTGTACACAGTTCATCCCCATGGATGTTATTGACTGTCCAAAACATGGCTCAATTATTTACCATCCATCCATCTTACCACGTCACCGAGGAGCTTCTGCAATCAACTGGTGAGTTTTGTGCCTCAGACTATGTGTATGTCATGTGAGGCTGTTGGTCTGTACCCATTACTCATGTAAATGCTTGGCACAGTCATGTTGACTTGCAACTGCTCTGAAGGAACTTATCTGAAGCAGCTGAGTATTTGGTTTGTGAACTGCTCTTCATACCTAAAATTCGCTGTGATTTCTAATGCAAGTGCAGCTGTTACTCTGGGAAGATCAGTGATGTGATCTGTACATTCATATATTTTACTCACATAGGCAAATGAGGTGAAAAAAACAGAGTAAGGCGGACCAGAGAAGGAATAAATAATGAATATTTAAAGGCATAAAATTGAATAATAACAATTTTCGCAAAGTGGGAGTCTGATTTTAAAAAAGGTGCTTATCAAAGAGAACACCATGGTAGGAAATCTGCATTGGTATTCAGGATGGAGGAGCTGAAGATGTTACTGCTATACAGCCCTTCTTTGTGTAGAGTAAGTCAGAACAATTCTTTTGAGCTGAACTGTAAGTAGAAACTGATGAATGAGTAAGAATCTCTTCCCAGGACTAGGGGACTTTCAAGCAAAGGCTTGAAAGGGGTTTGGGGGAGCCTGCAGCATTTATGTACCTTCAGATTGCACTGGTGCAGGAGACTGGAAAACAGCAAGAGCGATACCAATTTTGAAAGGGCTGAAAGCCAGGAAACTTTAGACCAGTCATTTGGATTTTAATCTTTAGTAAAGAATACAATTTCTATCACAAATGTCATAATGTGAAAGTGAGATCAAGAAAATGAGAGGTCAAATTCAAAGTTGAAAACCGTAAGATAATCCACATAAGGGGAAAAGAGCCTGACTATAGGTAAGCAGTAATAAAATTTCAGTTAAATGTTGTTATTCAGAAAGAGACCATGGAAGTATCTTAAATACTGTCTACATCTCAGTTAGAACATGAAGGAACTAGAAATGCTTCTGAAAAGGATAAGGAAGATGGTCAAAGGTATAGAACAGCTTCCATGTGATGGGAGAAAAAATCTGAGTCTTCAGGCTGGAAAAGAGGTCATTGGGAAGGAAATATGCTAGCAGTGCATTAAGCTATGAAAGACATGGGAAGGCAAATAAGAAATGATTGCTCATTCTTAATCAAAAGTTAGGGGGCAACCATCAAAGAGATCAGGTAGTAGGATTTGAATAAATAAAGGAGATACTTCTACTCCACACAGTACATTATTAAAATGCGGAACTGCACACCTAGATACTTACAGAAGGGTGCTTTAATGGAGGAGAGGTTGATCAAGACCTATGCCCCAGGAAGATGTAGCTATAAACTCTCTTTTAGGAAGTTCCTTAGATGAAGGTTTACAGAAATGGGAATGTATCCCAATAATGTATCACTGAATGTTGCTTTATTTTGTATTTATTTTATTTATTTTGTATCACCGAGTCTTGCTTTATTTTGCATATTCCTCCTGTAAGCATCTGCTCTTGTCCTTCTTGGGTAAAAGCCATTGTCCTAAGACCTTTAAACTAAGCTAGGATTTGGCCTTGGCTGACCATTATTGTGTTTCACCCTCACACCACTTGCTCGCTTCACAACATCTTTCATGTGCTGTGGCTATGGCCCCGGTGCTGATCAGATCCTTTACCCCCCAGTGTGACTGAGAGAGCCCGTGGGAATTAGACATGGCTAAAGGCACACCAGGCACAAAGTAGGGCCCTGTGCCTTTGAGGGTTCTTCACTCCATTCTTTACATCCTCTTCCAGCTGCTGCCACTTTATTATCAGCAGCCAGCTGTCTGTGGATGAAGCTGGTGGACAGTGGAGGGAGCACACAATAGTTCTTATCCTGTCATCTATTCAGCATCAGGGACATTTGCCCATGATAACTTCTTCTCCAATACCCTGCTGAGGATACCCACTTCGTCACTTAGCTGGCTGCCAGTCACCAGTGGTGTCCCTCAGGGCTCAGTTTTGGGGCCGGTCTTGTTTGGAATTTTTATTGATGACCTGGACATGAGGATTGAAAGCACCCTCAGTAAGTTTGCAGATGACACCAAGTTGTGTGGGAGAGTTGATCTGCTTGAGGGCAGGAAGGCTCTACAGAGGGACCTGGACAGGTTGGATCAATGGGCCAAGGCCAATTGTATGAGGTACAACAAGGCCAAGTGCTGGGTCCTACATTTTGGTCACAACAAGCCCAGGCAACACTACAAGCTTGGGGATTAGCAGCTGGAAAGCTGCCCAGCAGAAAAGGACCTGGGGGTGCTGGTAGACAGCCGGCTTAATATGAGTCAGCAGTGAGCCCAGGTGGCCAAGAAGGCCAGCAGGATCCTGGCTTGTATCAGGAATAGTGTGGTCAGCAGGAGAAGGGAAGTTAT
>JANIJG010017182.1:0-46445 GCA_024611175.1 Megaceryle torquata
AAAACAAAAAAAAAAAAAAAAAAAAAAAAAAAAAAAAAAAAAAAAAAAAAAAAAAAAAAAAAAAAAAAGAAAGAAGAAAAGTAGAGCAATTTTAACTCTTGGGGTGCCGGAAACCAAACTGACTTTCCATGTGGCATTTGGGCCAGCCTCAGGCCCCTGATTCAAGGTCCAGATGCTACTCTGGAAAGGGTCCTGGCCAGTGCAGTCCCTGACAGTGCTGGGGGCTGTATGCAGCTATGCACTGACAGCCTGACAGCTGCTGCCTTGGGCTGAGTGTGCTGAGTGACTGTGCTGGTGAGTGCAGTAGCTCTGGTTTGATGTCCATAGGGTGAGTAGTACGTGGACAATGCCGTGTCCTCCTGATACTTTATCAGGCAATGGGTGAGGTTTTAAGACATGGGACGGACATTGATGCTGCTAAACATTAGCTCCCCAACTTGGAGTGGTTAAGCTGGTTGCTCAGCCTTTCTGTGTAGTATAGTCAGTGAAGAACAAGCCTTTTCCAGGAGCTGTTTGACAGGAGACCTGAAGCCCCCCTGCACAAGCTTCTCTTTTTCTGATCATGGAAGGAATACCTCCAAGACAAGCTACACACACTTCAGTGTTGCAGATCTTCCCCTCTCCCAAATAGAAACCATTTTTGCAAACAAAGACTCACAGTTCTGCATCTTGGAGCTTGGAAGAGGGTTTAGGCATCTGTGTCCTTATTTTAAATAGCCCTTGTGCTTGCTGGAGCATAGACCCGTAGATAGGAGCAACAGAGCTGAATAATCCACATTCAAAGTTGGGCTCAGTCCAAGTTACCACTGTGAAAATTCTGGTTGCACGATTCAGGCAAAACATTTAAACAGTGATTGGGAAAGGGGCTTTCATTTCCTAAGCTTTGCCAGTACCCAGTGATGCCCTTCCTCACCCAGAGATTGGTATGAGACGTCTTGGAAACTAAAAGCAACTCATGATGAAGGCAAATAGTACTGTCTTGCTCATAAGATGACCTTCATGGAAATATCTGAAGACATGTTTTATCAGAGGATACCATCAGAAAGATCTTTTTTAAATTGCCCATTTCTTCCCTGAATATCATCCCAATTCTGCAATTACACAATATCTGAAAATTCTGAAAACTGTCTTCTCATTTCTGTACTAGGGAAAAAAAAAAAATCAATCCATTGTGTTTCACCCAGTGATGTCTCTTTTCTCCATGGAGGTGCTAAGATGGCTCATTCCGTCAAGAGATATTACTCAGAGGTTCACAATCCATCAACCTGGCATAGAGAAGATGGATGGTAGATTCCTTTTAAAGACATGTTAGTTTACACAAGTAGTTGGAGAAGTGTATTTCAGATCAACCCATTCAAAAAAAAAGAGACAGGAATTGTGAGAGACAAAAGCACCTCTCCAATTTTCCTGATCACGAAGTGTAGCTAACGTTGCTAGCACGGCTGCTATCCTAATTAAAGCCTAGGGTGTTTTAAAGCAAAGGCAGAAAAATATCACTATATGCTATTTCTAGTCTCCACTGAACACTTCTCAGTTCTATGGAAGAGACAAAGAGAGATTTGAGCCCAAACATTAGAGATGTTTAGGCTCTCAAGTCCCCATTGAAATGGTTTCAGTAGGGATCCAGGATGGAGGAAATCAGAAGTTTTAGAAATATCACTCATGGGGCAGACAAACGTTTTGGTCCATGGCCTCCTTTCTGTTTCCACCTCCTATGAATTCCTTCTGTAATTTAGGAGAGCTTTGTGTTTGCTGGCCTTTCACTTCCCATTCATTCTGAGGTTCACTCCTAAACTGGTACAAGCCAAGCCAAGAAACTATTGGTGTCCCTTCAACTGAGCGGATGTGGGAACCAGATGGTGCATAGCTCTTGGGCTGGCAGGGTATACAAAGTTGAATTTCAATGTCAATGAGCAGCTAAATGACTGAGGGCTCATCCACACACACAGTTTATTCACTGGTCTGAAGATATCTAAACTGTCACAAACGCTTAGTGAAGAATTACTTCTGTGGCTTTGAGATAGCTGCACATTCTGCACTCATACCTGGAGCAAACCTGAACATAGGCTGACTTGAATCTGGTACTTGCATGTGTTTTCTAGGTCACGTTCAACATGGGAAGTTATCTGTTGTCCTCTAAATGTCAGGGTGGCCTTTTTTTTTTTTCCTTCCTAGTGCTAATAGTATTTTTGAAGCATATAAAATGTTGTCAGAGTTGTTAGTTATTTACTTTTTTCCCTTTAAATCCCTTTACCCAAATGATTGGGTTCATAATAGCTTTCATCTTTGTGAAATCAGCCCTGTGTATGTGTGTATCTGTGGTTTGGACGTTATTCCATTTGCATGTAGCAAGTGTAATCAAGCCTGTGTCACTTGCATCTAAACAACTCTCTGGCTTTTAATTCTGTAACTGAATTCTCTTTATCTGTCAAGATGCTAGCACCAGTTTTCTTCCTGTTGGATAAAACACTTTTAAAGGTAGGAAATTGTCATCCTTTTTTTTTTTTTTTTTTAAATCGAGGATATTTTAATTCTAGCATCATGAGATCCTCTTCGTATGCCATTCAGGTTGAAGTCTTTTTCTTCCTATTTATAATAGAAAGGTGCTTAAAGAGCCAGACAAAAAAATTAAGTCTCTCTCTGGTTTGCAATGGATAGCAGTCAGGACCTCATTTGGTCTTTATTTGTGAGATCATTAGTTCAGATCATTTGCTTCTGAGTTCTCAGAGGCTCGGAAACAGTTCTTTGATATAAGAATATAGCCCTCCCATTTTTATTTGCCCAGTTTGGCTTCCTAAACAGATTGTATCCAGTGCTTTTAGCATTCCAGTCATGCAAATCTTCCCATCAGGTTTCAGTAACACCAAAGTAGGTCGAATTTATGCTCGTATGTGAGCAATTCCTGTTTCTCCTTTACTACTCAGAATCTTCACATCGGTGTACAGGCAATTAAAGATTTTCTATTCCTTCAAGTCTCTTGGTACCTCGATTAATCTGGTTCTCAACATCTTGATTTTGTGCTAAATCAGTGCTCCCTGTCCCTTCTCTTCATGCTCCCCTTTGCTATTAGTGTAATGCTCTTCTGCACCCTGCCTGCTCCACACAGCTCCTCCTCTTAGACTGGCTTCTCTTCTACTGAAAGAGATTTTCTCCAAATGGCTCAGCCTCACATTCACAGAGGATGACCAATATTCCAAAAAAATAACATCTTCTAGCTTACACAATTCCACTGTAATTTCATTTCCAGAATTTTCTGCCTTCTGTTTTAATATAAAGGTAAGAAAGCTGTCTGAGAAAATTATTTGGAATTGCCTGTTCTTCAGCTGCCTCTTTTGACCAGAATGTGTGTCCAGATTTGTCTGTAACAAGGTTCTCTATAAAGCTGAGTTATTTAGACTAAGACATATAGCTCTTACCAAAATCTTGCCTAACGGGTTCAAGAATCTTATGAAGACATGTCTATTTTTGTTTGTTTGTTTTGTTCAGGGATGGCCAAAGCAGCACATCAGTCCTTGGACAGACTTCTCATTTCCTGACAGAATCTGAGAAGGGATCTCTCTTTGGCTGTTGGCTTCTTCTTCTCCCCACCCCACTTTTTTTTTTTTTTTATTTTTAAACAGACATACACAATTTTCTTTTAATCTATGCTATGAGTACATCCTCAGTCCCATGTAGATCCCTATTCCACTAATTGTATTATCAGAGATAGTATCCTACATAACAGCTTAAGAGACTAGAAACAACTGGACATTTTCAGTTAAGTAAAAGTTACTCTGTTTTCCTTCTGTTTGGGGCTCTCATTCTCATGACACTAGTCATGTAGCAGGTCACCAAGTCCTCTTGGAGCTGGTGGTTCCTGAATGTCTGATACAGCAATGCTGGTCTCAGCTCTTCTGCTAAGCTCAAGGGAGTTTGTGCAATACTACTATGATGATTTGCTTTAGTATTTCATTAGGAGAGCATCTACCTTCCCCCAGTACCCCAAGCATCATGTACATGCTGCAGAGAAGGGAAGCCATTCCTGAGTGCCAGACCCTGGGTTATCACGTTCTCAGGATATTCCTCTAACCACCACCAAACCATTCCCCCACATCATAGTGGTCCTTGGTCATGTTCTCTTTGAGAATGATTACATTTCACTTCCCCTACACAGGGGCAAGACACCAGAGTCCAAGCAAAAGGCAAGGTCCTGTCCACAGCAAGGTGCTGACTCACCCAAGGGTTTCCAGAGACAGATGATTTCCTTAAAATCAAGTACTTTTAAAAGCAGATAAATAATGGACTTCAAGCCACATTTCTGCAGCTCAATGGTGACATCCAGTGACTGGCTTAGTTATTCCCAGGTGTGTATTCTGCAGGGGTAGCCCGTCCCTGTTTCTTGGCTCCAAGAGTGGCTTACATCTCTCTTGCAATCACATCATGTTCATACGGGAAAATACTTTAAAACAAAATGTTTAGATTTGCATAATCACATAATTGCAATGCTTCACATCTCTTTTCTTCCCGTTGAGCAGCTCTCTGTGCAGCAAGCAATGTGTCCAGAAACTTGGCTCACAGTCCTAATTTACCTGAGAAGGGTTTAGCTCCATCAGCAAAGGAATTCCAGCCTTTTAGCCTGAATTCCACAAAGAGCAGCTGTTTTCCTTCCTTGTGACCTGAAGTGATCTGAAATCTTCTATAACCCAGGTCTGGATACTACTCTTCTGCAATCACACCATGCCTGCCTGTGGGTACAGGGTTCAGTGGTCCTCTCCTGGGCTGTGTGGGCAAAGTGGAAGTAAAGGCAGAGAAGAGGGGCAACAGTTTGGAAAGGAGAAGAAAAAAAAAACACAGGATGTAAAGGAAAATTGAAAGAATGGTAGGGAACAGGAAAAAAAAAAAAAGATAAAAAAAGAAAATAAAAACTTACGGAGGGAAAGATAGAAAAAGCAGGAAAAATAAGCCAAAGGGAGAAGCAGAGGGAAGAGCTGTCCCAGTCTCAGTGTGAAATCAAGCCATTAAGGGATCTCGGTACAGTGGAGATGGCGTGTATTGAACACACTCTGTCAGTGCAGCAGCACCCGGCTTTCCACGGTGATAAATGTCATATGTCTTTGCTGACACTTGATAAAGGTTCTGTCTATCAGCAGTGCCAGCCAGCGGGGCCAGCTGGCTCAAGCTTAACCTTCATCACCACTCTTTCAAAGAGAAATCCCTGAATTTCCCCCTATTTCACCACTCCCTCTTCAGAGATGCTTCCCCTCTTCCCAGCCCCTTCACTCTGTTCACCTCAGTGCTTTCTGGCACTTAGCTTAGGAAAAAAAAACCCCAAAACAAAACAACAAACCATGAGCAGCAGAAATAAAACTGTCTGACTTAGCCAGCCAAGGAGAGACAGTTTGGGGCTGGACTCACCCAAGCAAGGGTCTCAGGTAGGATGGAAGACATGGAAAAATCATGGGGAGGATAAAATAAATACATTTTTTAAAGTACAAAAAATAATCTCACCAGTCAAACTAAGCTTGCAGCTAGTCAGTCATTGAGCCAGACACTTCCTCAGCTGGTGTTAAAGGAAGTGTGCTGATTTACACCGAAAAGATCTGGTCCTGCACCTCACATACCCACAAGGGAAGGGGCACATGGTGCCAAAGTCACTGAAAGACCAGATCAATGGAAGGGTCATTCTATATTTAAATATACTTTGGATTTGTCTCTGAGAGCCTGGGAAGTACCTGGAGGTGTAACACTTCCCATAGGAAGGCCAAAACAACCCTTAGAAATGCAAAGGGATGATAAGGCTTGTGGCCATAAATGGAAGGTTCAGGCTGGCCACATGATGAGCTTTGGTTTAGAGATTAAACCAAACAGAGAAAGTTATTTGTCTGAGGTGAAAAACCACCAAAGTGCTCAAGTGCAAAAATAGTAAGCAGCTGGTCAACCTGGAATAAAACCAGGCAGAAAACATCTCTCTTTCAAAACAAAATGAAAGAATATAAACCACCTGAATTGCAGCTATTCAGAAAGTGAATTATTCAGAAAGACTGAAGGATGAGAATAAATCACACATTAGCACATCAGGTTAATATGGCAGCAAATAACAGGAGAACAGGGTTATTTAGGATATATATAAATTCTTGTCAAGAGAGGTCATTTTTTTCCTCCCTCTGGGCTCAATGAGACAAACATCCAGTCAGTTCTGAGTATCTCAGCATCAACAACATATTGACAACTTGGAGGGAACTCAAAGAACATCTTCAGAGATGATTTAGGGACTGGAAGGATTGATTTACAAGGAAAGATTTTATGCTGTAAGTGGAATAGATTACTCTCTACTATAATTCCATTGATGTCAAAGGGCCAAATTTTGCCCTCAATTACAGCAGTGTAGATGTGGTGTAACTTCACTGGAGTGAAAACATAAGGTCATCAGTAGGAAAAAAAAAAAAGAAACTTAAAAAAAAATCAAAAAGGAATTATCTATTAGACTCTGGACATATCTCTGTGGAGAAATGGTTGAAACTCCAGTGCTTGTGACATTTAAAATTAACCAATATAATAGTACTGAATAATATTATACAGAGACCTGCAGTGACAAGGGAAATAAAAATACGTAAGTGCTATTTTCCTCATACTTTTATTATTATGATGATTACTGTTATATGAAAGGAGGAATCCACATCTGAAATTAACTTCCTATTGGCCCTTTTAAATATAATATGTTTTAATTCAGACAAAAAAACATCAGGGGAATTTTTTTTCTTTGGCAGAGCCAAAGAAAATAAAGAGAGTTTTTAAAGTATGTCAGGGATAAAGGAAAATCTAACAATAGTTATCAGGCTATTACAACATGCTATGGCTGGCAATGATAAAGCAGAGATGACAAACTGTTAATAATGATGGAAAAAAGGCAATTCTATTCAATAACAATTTATATACTGCAGTGTAAAGAGGTGGCTCTGAGGAAAGATTTTAGAGGATGCCTGAAGTAAGTTTCAGGCTGATTTGTAATTTGAAGCATAAAGATGATATAGTCCTTGCTACTGGAATCATAGAGTTCTACCACTAGGTTGTATGCTCTAGTAGGGAAGAACTATTGCCCCTTCACTTTTATCTCTAAGACAAAAATAATGTCCCTAACATGAAAAAAAAAAAAAAAAAAAAAGCTGGTGATTTTGGTTGAAGGGAGAAGACCTGAACAGGCTTCAGAGTTTTTTATGTCTAGGTCTAGAAATAAATCAAGCACAGAGTGTGTCAAGGAAATCAGACACAAGAACAGCCATGTCCATCACAACACAGACCTGGAAGATAAGAGGGATCAAAATTCAAGCATAAAACACAGGTCTCTGTACAAGTTTCACATTGAACTGCAAGGGCAGGACATCTTCCAGAGAGAGAAACCAGAAGCACTAAGTGCAGAGTCCTGTAGTTACATGAGCTGTTGTTGTTCCTCCCTAGCCCACCAAATTTTCCTGGAATGTAAAACAGGGCTATGAATGGTTATGGGAACCCCCTGTCCTGGCCAGGATTGATAAAAAGAAGTTCTAAAAAATATGTAATTAGCTGAAAAAGAAAATCTCTTAAAGAAGAGTGGAATGAACAAGGAGTGGAAAGATGAGAAGGCCATGCTTACAAGGCATGAAGATGTGAACAGAACAAGGATAAATCAGTTACAGTACTTGAATAAATGACCAACCAAGAAGTTGATTTTAATGTGACACCAGCCCTTGAACTCAAGACTGCTAGTTGCAAGGAAGGTGAGGACATCATTTAAGTTGTTGAATAGGAATATTACAGACCAGTCTGGATGCTCTAAATCTAAATCAAGAGTCAGTTTGGAAGATAACTATCCCACAAATGCTAATAAATCATAAATAATAAGAGAGTCGAGGTAACAGGATGCTCTGATAACGATGTCATGTTAAAAAAACCACACTATATGGGATTACTTGTTACCCTGAATTGATAATTTATCATGACATAAATGCAGTGAAAATAATGGAAGAGCTAATAGAGGAACCAATTAATAAAGAATTAAGGGATAGGAATAGAATTAATGACTGTCAACATGATTTTATGGAAAATAGGTTTTATCAAATAAACCTGATTTAATTATTTGGGAAGATTCCAAGTTGGACTGATAATCACATTGATGGACTTGGCTTTAGTAAAGCCTTTGAGTCACTATTGTAAAATGTTTTGATTTGAAAAGTTAGAGCTACACTAATGCAAAATACACTAAATAGATTAAAAACTGACTAACTTTGTGAGTTCAGAAAGTGCTAATTAATAGGGCTTTATCACAAGCTTTTTTTCCTTGGGGAATTTCCATAGATAAATGTATCTACAGTCAGTACTATGCAATATTTCTGGCAAAGAACTCAAAATTAATATACAATCACTGTTGCTACGATGTGTCAATGCAACAAAGTTTGATGAAGTGGTAAATGAAGGTACTTGTAGGTACTTCCAGAGAGTGCTTAGATCTGCCTGACAGGTCCATTCAAGAAAATACCCAGCCACGTACGCAGGCTGAGCACAGAAGCTTGAGTACACAATGCTGTTCTGCAGCTGACCTTGGATGATCTGCAAGGAGATCTGAAAAGGTTGGGAACACTTAATCCCAGACACTTTAGATCCCCTTTTCTACTTTTTCATGGATCCCTCTGCAATGACCAATGCCCTGCTGCAGGCGATTGCCTGAATCCTAAATCATCTGACAGCCTCCTCTTTGATTTTTTATTTTTCCCAGTGCCATCTTCTGCTGCCTGCCCTTAGATCCTAAGGCCCTGGCTGAAATCCATGCCATCTGCAGACAGCCACTTTGCAGCCATCCTGCCAGCAATTGCATTTAACTCATAACCTTATAGCTTTGGTATATGCTATTAAAACTTGAAGCTTTCTCCTTATGTCCATCAGCTGCAGAGCTTGTTTCAGATTACACCCCAAAGAACTCTCCACACTCAACAGAAACAAACTATTATTTTCCTGAACTCAAAATAATCAGAGACCTTTGTGAGGGTGTTTTTCCTCCCCCTTCCCTTTGTCATCCTGATAGATCTCTGTCAGAATCCATGATAAACGAAATCCCAAAGAAAAACAAGCACTTATTTTTCTCCCCCTTCTCTCTACTTCCCCACCCACAAATAAGTGGAATGCTTTTAGTGCACTTAGTGTTCTCAGATTATGTTAAAATATACCAAACATACACTGTTCTAGTCTTTCATGAAAACTTTAAATTGCTATTTCTGGGCTCAATTCAACCCTTGCCTCATTCTACCATAAAAGAATTTAAAAGCACTGTTCTAGAATAGAATAAGGTTTGCGTTTTATATAGCATCTTTCATGTTCAGCACATCCCAAAGGGCTTTACAAAGCACTGATGTAGATACTGGAAGTACAGTGAGTGTAGGCAAATGCAGCATCCATTATGTGCTCAGGGGTGGCTCATGCACATAGCACCCAGCCTTACGTAACAGCAATGGGTTTGAAAAGTGAATGGAGCATTAGTTGGACATCAACATTGCTTTAATGGGCCACAGGGATGTCTAGGAGTCTGAAATAGTAGGTGGAGAGAAACAGGAGAGACAGGGAAGTGTGGTGTGTGTGGTGGGAGGGTGCAGGTGCATTGCTTGAAGCTGTGCAAGCAGGTAAGGGCACTAATTTACTCAGGGAGGTTGCACCTCCCCATTGAAAAACCCAGAGAGGGATAGTTTTCCAGGGTGGTGGAAGCAGAAATCACCTGTGAATGTGGACATGCTCAACAGATGCAGAGTGAGCAGCCAAAGAGCTTGTGCAGGACAGCATGGGGATGTGGTTGAACAGCTTGCCCGTGGCCAGGGCTGGGAGTAAAGTGTGGGAGAGGCCATAAGGAGATGGAAATGCTACACATAGTGCATGACTGTGGGAGGAGTCTGTGTCAAGTTAGCAGGATGGAGGCAATGCACATTCATAGCTGAATTGTGTGCATGTTACCTCTGTGTCTGAAGGGGGGAGAAGTTGCCTACCCTTTGCATGCAAGAGGAAGTTTTATAATACACAGATACTTACTCTTTGGACAACAAAAAACTTCTAGAGAAAACCAAAATGAGGGACTATATGAGGCATGGTGGAAGGGTAGAGGTGTGTTGGGAAAAGTTTGTACAGCGGGAAACAAGGGGTGAGATTGTCAGGGGTCACAAACATCACGCAGTGTCAGGACAGCCCATGAAGGGCAGGTACACTCCTCTGTGTGCACTCCGCAGAGCAAGGCAATGGGATGAAGCTCCTGCCCAGAGAAACTGGCTGTGGGATTTCTTGATGTTTGCGTCAGAGTGATGCAAAAAGAACAGGTATCACTTTACTTCCACTTAGTTCTATGTTCCTTTCAAAATCTGCCTTTTTAGAGACTCAGCATTAAAATAAAATACAATTTCCTGATATTTTTTCAATGTCTCATAAGGCATGCTTTTAAATGTAAAATATTTGTAAAGATGTAAACACCTAAATGAAGAAGTTGCTTACGCTGGTAGAAGTGGACTTCTGTTTTCATGTCAGTTTTGTCACTAGAAAAGGAGTTAAAGACCAAACCAAAACCAAAACTACACTGTAACAACTCCTTAAACAAAAGAATACATTTAAGACACTCCCTCTTCTCTCTCTTTCCTGAAGAAATATGGTCCAAGTCATGGTATGAGGTGATGAAGCCTAAGAAGTCTTGAGTCAGAGATTATAAATAATGACTTACTGTAACGACATGGAGGTCAGGGTGCAAGTCAGGGAGAGACTTGTGCAAGAGGCAGAGAGACCTTCATAGTTTTTCATGGGGGAATAAAAAACTAATTTCAGATGGAAAGTTTGGGGGGGGGACTCTTGTATTTTCATGCACTATAAATCACCTGAGATAACTGCTGAGACTTCCCTGTGCAGACACAGACATCAGCAATGTCTATTTCAGAAATGCTTTAGAAAACATTATGCCACACTTCCATAACATCTACTGATGGCACTCCCTCCCCAACAACGTTTGGTTTTGAGCAGAACTGTGACAGCAATTTGAGTTTGTGAGACTTGCAAAACTTGTGCTTGTGCTCACCTATAAAAACATTCAGTTTGCGGCTCCTTCGTGGGGCTACATGTGGCTTTTTCTTCACCCTTGGTTATCCCATGAATTATAAAGAAGCGTTTGCTGCAGACCAGAGAGGACACGTGTCTGAAATGCTGCTGGAGCCCTGGCCCTCCCATGGCTACTTGGGAGAGAAGCAACACTCAGCCCTTTGCGAGAGAGAAGACAACAGATGAGGGGAAAGAGCCACAGAGCGCAACTTCTGCCAGACATCTTCTCAAATCCAGAATGTTATATACTCAATTAAAGGAGATCTCGGCAAGTAAATCCACTGACACTTGATCACTTCACATCAGCCAAGGATCAGACCAGCCTACTGCTCCCCTCCCGGGCTACAGGTTTCATCCTGCAGCAGAGCAAGACTCGCACAGCCTTGCCTTCCCCAGCGCTGTTCTCCTTCGCTATCGAGTGTGCATCACAGTGTTTCCTCCCATGACTGGCTACAGAGCAGTGGGTTGCTCATGCTTTGCATGTCCATGGGATGACAGCTAAGCAAACTGCTAAGCAAGAGAAAAAGATTAAACAGTAGGGAAACAGCAATGTTCCTATCTAAAAGAACCGGTGGACACAAAGCAGATGAGACATAATAGCAAAGAAATGTCTCCAGACTAAAGTAAATAGTAAGCTCTAAAAATCTACCTCTAAGAGATTATGTAGGTGGAACTTTACAAAAGAATTCTCTGGGGTTTACCCCAGTGTGAGCCCTTACTTTAAATCATTTGCCAGGCACTTGAGAGTTTAATATCAGCTTTTGATACAGTATTTTTCTGACGTGATTTGGGAGATTACATAGAGGGAAAAGGTAAAAATGAACCCAAATGGGAGGGTTTTGTTGCAAAACCACTGTTAAAGCCTGACGGAAAAGTCATGAATGTCTTGTTCAAGAACTGGCAGCAGAAGATACCATTTCTTCGCTTGCAAAGTTTTCAGTGAACTGCCTAAAATACCAAAGAGCTGATATCGAGACGGGCAGATGGAGAGGAGCTGATAAGCCATAGACAACGGAAATATCTTTGAATATCCTTTCACAGATACATCACTTTAATGAACAAAGCACAGAGATGGGATTGGATCAAAGTACTGAACCAAATACCTATTGAAAAACACTAAGGGTCTGTTTCACGACCAGTTTGAAGATGTTGATATTTATTCAAATTTTGTAAAAAAATATATACACAGCACACAGAACAGGGTGTGGAAAGACAGGAAAAAATCATGTAAGAATTAAGTTCTATGGAGATCTAATCACGCAGCTTTCCTGAATGAGTAGATAGAAAGGAAAATATATTTTCCTCACTTCTGGAACTAAAAAGAACACATTATGACTGACAGTTCTCTGCCCAGGTGTTTAATGAGTCAGTCTCACCTGAAAAAATTAACAAAACTTCCAAAATATATTCTGGAAAATCGATGGACCCTCTGTAAACTGGGGTTCTTTGAGTGGTTAAAATCAGTTCCCCCTTATATTTGTGCAAACCCAACCCCTATAGATTACATAGGCAGCAAGAGGGAACTAATACCACTCCATTCAAATTACTTTAATGTCACCCATTTATGGATTTATTTCTGTACTCTTCTAAGTTTATAGATTTTTCACTATGTGCTTTAGACTTTTTCCTGTGGTAACAACAGCTGTAAAATGAAACTTAGACTTGGATTGAGATCTGGGTAAGGCATAAAATTTGTGGGATTTGCAAAGAACATAAAAGCCCCTTTCCCTGTCCAGGTGATGCCTTTGAAATGGGCTGTAGTTTCAGGAAAGAGACACTTTTCTTGGAAGTACTCTAGTTTGACTGCTCACTAAGAAATACTCTTAATTCTGGAGTAAACCATGGTGGAAACAACTATGCCAGAATCTATAACCTGCAGACACAGATGATCTTCATACTCAGGACCAGGCACATTCCCTTCCTGTGCCCTGCCTGCCCATTCTGTGCTCCCTGAGCTGCCCCTCAGAATAAAGTAATAAAAATTCAAATGAGTCTTTGGAAAAATATACCTGTGAAGGGGAGACATCTCCTGTCACTTTAATAACATACCAGGTTAATAATATTAAATCACCGGAGGCCAAGGAAATGTCACTGGAAATATTTAAGGCTCCCTAGTAGAGAGTGATGAGACTTTCAAGTAGCTGGGAGAGAATCCGAATGGGACAGCAAGTGCTGGAGAGGCTGATCCTGGCCCATAGGGAAAAGTCATTTTGCAGGGCTTGGCTTCTCTGCTAAGGAACATATAATATAGTAACAAAATAAAAGCTCATCTAATCCTGGAAGTGAAATTTGTGCTGGCAAAAAGGGGCAGGACAGCTCCACAGCTGGCAGTCCCCAGTTTATCCACCAAACCAGAAGACAGATGAGTGTGGCCAGTTTCCAATCGTTTGCTCTGCCAAGAGTTCCTCAGTTAACTTCAGAAGTGAGAATTTTACTGACATGAGCATAATGATGCCCATTTGAACTGGTCATTACTTTTGTCTGGGTTCTGACCATACCTTGATCCACCTGGGCATTTTACTGAGGCAAGCAGCCTTAAAACAAACCTACCAACCAAAAATATAGACACCTCTCTTAAAGACAGTTGGGCAGCATGGGTTTAAGTCTGGCTGGGATTGCCAGAGTGACACAAAGGTTTTTGACAGAGCTGCAAGATTTGTGCAGTTTCTAGAAAAAAAAAAAATTAAAAAAATACCATTTCAACATTTTTTATTGATCCACAGATAGAACTGGACTGTGGGAAAGTGGCCAGGTCCTTAACTGAAAAAAAAAAATCTCTGGAGTTGTTATGATTTATAGCAGCTAAAGGTAAAATCCTCTTCAACTGGAGGATAATCCACATTTGCTTGATTCTTGAGTTTGCTGGACAAACGATTCAGGAAGAGGGAGTGAAATGGGTCTGAGATTTGAAGGACCCTTACAGCTCCTGCTGCTCACAGCTCTGCTTCACTCTCCATCAGAAGGAAGACTTGAGCACAAATATTACTTGTTCAGAGTCTAAGTTGTCCAACAAAATGTAGGGCCAGCTTTTTACCCTTAAAAAAGCATGACCTCAATTTGCTCCTATCTCTTTAAATACAGCTTTTGCCTGGTACAGCAAGAAACCCCCATATATGGATGGAAAATGTGGTCACTGTTCCCCCCACAACCTAAAGGTGAGGACAAAGAGAAAGACTGTGACAAATGTGAAGTTTCAAGGCTTGAAACAGACAACTACCAGTAGATGTTGATGCTTCTGTGGTAGGCAACATGCAGAGTCATGCCAGACACCTTCTGAACTCAGCGGAAAGCAGTCTCTGTACAAGAAGAGAACTGGCAAACACAACTCCAGTCTTAAAAAACACCCTCTGGAGCTGATGCCACAGTCCCAAACACCAGGTCTGGTTGCTGCACCAGCCTAAACTGTTAGAAACTAAACCAAAAGGAATTAGTGAACACTTGGGCACATTGTTCCCTGGGAAGAGTCAATACAGCTGTTGTAGCAGGAAGTCATGCCTCACAAATCATTCTGGGGTCTTCTAAGTAATTAAGAAATCAATCAATAAGGATGATGTAGTCAATGTAGTGCTTGGGAATTAAAAACAAAACAAACCAAACCAAAACAAACCTCTCATGGTAACATCCAAAAACTCTGAAAGCAGATATGAGGGGAGAAGTTTTCTTTTTAAGTGCTTTAAAAGGACAGGAACAAACATTCAACTTATCCATAAAATGGGCTGGAAAAGGGGATTCATGACAAGAAGATGAAGTTAATGGGAGACACAAAATAACTGAGCGTAGTCAAATTTGAAGCTGACTACAGAGAATCGCAGAGGACTCTTGAGATACAGAATGATTCCTTGATAAAATGTCAGATGAAATTCAATGCTAATAGGTGCTAAGTAATGTACATGGGGAAAATAAGCCTAACTATATTTTCAGTCAGGAATGGGATTTTGGAGTCATTGTGGACAGTTCTATAAAAATATTAGTTTAGCACTCAGAAATGCTCAAAAAGGTAAAGAAAATAGCAGGAGCTGCTGGAATATCAGAGAAAAAAACCCATGGAGTGCTGTTGTGCCACTGGATAAATCTGCAGTTCACCTGAATCTAAAAAGTGCATACACAATTTTAGTCTCCTCGTCTCAGGAAAACAAACAAACAAACAGATAACTAAAGATGGAAACTGCAGAGAAAGGGAACAGGGATCAAATGCCCGTAATGGTGTGCAAGGAGATCCTTACTGACCAAGGGCTCAGGAAAGAGAAAAATTGAGAGAGTAGAAAAGAGGTCTATGAAGTTCTGGGTGGGAAAAAAGGGGAGTGAAGAACAGGGCCCCAGACTGTCTTAAATCAGAATAACTATGGGGCACTCTACATAGTCATTGTGCAAGGGGGTTCCAGGAAATGAAACAAGCCCCTTTTCAAACTATACACATTTCAGTCCTTACCTCAGGATGCTGGGGGGTGGTGTCAGGTAGTTTCAAAAGGGGAGCAAGGAAACTCAGACTGGGTATGTATATCTGTGGACTTGGTGGGTTTTTAAACACGAGACCTTCAGGAAGACCTCCAACCACCATCTGCCAGAACCTGGCGAGGTACTCCACGAGACTGGTTAGAGTCACATGGGCAAATCGTTTTTGCACCAAGCACTTGCTCCCTTCCTTGTGAAGAGTTTTGATCTGACCAGGCTTGATGACCTATGGGGCCATCACTCCCTTCCTCAAAGAAGTCAGAAGGGGAAAGAGCTACTTTCAAATGTCTTCCTACAAAGCAAAGCCCTAAGTCACATTCTCTCTCTCACACACACCAATATGTATTTAGCCCTCTTGGGAGCCATGAAGCTACTGTACGGTAAAGGAGAGTCAGACCACACAGGTCAGAGACACCCAGTCAAGGATGGTCCCAGTAGTGTTGGGGATTGGTGGCTCCATGTCCACTTAGCTCTCCACCGTGCTCTGCTTTCCAGGAAATACTGCACCTTGCCATGACCCAAGCAATAAAGCAGCATTTGTTTATCAACCTAAACACTTTAAACAGGTTTTGTACGAACTGGCCCTTTCTGCGTGCTGTGTCTGCCACAGAAGCTACCTGCTTTCATGCTCCACAGGGTGCCACCAGCACCAGTGTCACTTCTCATACTAATGGACCAGATTTTCTACAGGTGAAAATCAAACTCATTCCTTCCAGATTAACAGTGATAGGCCAGTTTATACCAGATCAGGAGCTAGTTAAATAACAATAATGCTGGAGATTTCTTGAAAAGTGTAGGAGTTTTTTCATTGCATCTGAGGATTGAGGAACAGGATCAGGTGGGGTTCATGTTCATCAAAACAAGACAAATAAGGTTTTGTTCAGCGCAATACAGACATTTCTTTCAGTGAAAGAAAAGCACTGTACTTGCTTTTGTTTATTTGATGTTTCCCCTCCCTACACTGCCCCAGAAGAGAAAATAAGCTCATAAATTCTATATTAACACTAACACATGTATCAACAATACTGACATGTTTTCAGTTGAATTTTCAGTTCATTCTGTTTTCCATCTGACAATGAAACTCAGTTCAATAGAAAGATTCAATGGTAATTGGAAATAGGCTCTGGAAATTGCATAATCTGGTTCGCAAAGACCCAGAAATTAACAAACAAACAAACAGAACACATACAAAACTAAAGTAACCACATTCTGTAAAGATGTAATAAGTCAATTAAATTCATGCACAATGTGATTCTTGGCTGACGGGAGAATACAAAGAGAGAGGTCAGATCCTGTTTTCAAAAAGGAGCCTCATGAAATGGAAAGCAAATGGAAATGTCATTATTGAACATTATGATGAGAGATGAAAGGAGTCTCATCCAAAAAAGCTCCAAGGGGGTGAAATGTAAATTGTTCAGAAAGGAAGCAAATGAAAGGAGATGTGATAAAGTCAGTGATGAGTAAACATGGGGGAAAGCTGCAACTCGGGTTCAGATGATAATAATAATAAATGCTAAAGGGCCTGGATCTGTAGCAGGTAGAAAACAGCACAGTTTCATCATCTTTGGTGGGGCTGCACAGATTCACACCCCCTGACTCTTGTTTTACAATAGCACTCGGTATTTAGGTAGCTCTCTGATCTACTGACATTGTGCACAAACTGCACCCACATATGGAGAAAGGCAGAGGGGTACAAAGGCCTTGTGCCTTTTCATGTTTTTCTCCTAAATGTGCATTTTGGTTGTTATGGGACTCAAGGACCTTGCTGAAAGCCAGAGCCAAGTCATTTCCAAACAAACCTGCGTGCCTGAAACTTCTGAAGAAAAGATTAAATGATTCACTCCAAACCATATACTTCCAAAATGCCTGAGGCAGTCAGAGGACTTGTCCACACATTGCAGCTCAGGGCTACATGACACCAGTTAAGATCCCTCATTGAGATGGCCTGAATATAGGAGAAAAACTTCAGCGTTAGCTCAGCCATCCATTGGGACTGCTTCACAGGTTTCAAGGACAGACACTGCAAGGACATTCTTTCACAAGAAAACACTCTTGTTTGGAAATGTTTATGCCTAAGAAAGGGTCGGATTAGATCAAAAGGAGCAATTTTGAGATATCATTACCTAAATCTGAGTTGACACATAAACCTGTGATTCCTGCAGGAGTTCTGTACGTGGGCAGTGGTGAAAGGGGATCCCTAGCCCATATTTCCTGCCTGCTCTGTTACAGGGTTCCCAGTGGCAGCTACAAGTGAAATGAAAGCCCTACAGAGACATCATTTTCTTAGACAAGTTAATCATTCCATAAAGGTACTCCTAACTCCCTGCCACGAACTGCTGCGTAGCTCCGCTGCCTGCTGTTAAACTGTCGAGCGATTCAACTCCAAACTGGTTGCCACTCATTTGTGAAGAGGGAATCCCCATGCTTGGCATATGCAGTTTGTTTAATATGTGAAGCTCCATGAGATCCACTGGGATGGAAGGTTCTCAATGGATGCTCGTCATCATCAAATGTAGGATGATAGTTAATTAGCTCGTATGTCTCTTGGTACCCTGTGAGGATAGCCATTCAAGCTTGACAGAGATAACTTGCCTGAGAAGTGAATAATCCTGATAAATGTAAGTCCAGGGAAGGACAGCAGAAATTAGAGAGGCAGAATCAGTCTCCCTCCATATAAGATTATGAATTTTGATCCCACTTCTACCATTGTAGAAGTCAACCCTGACACCCTGGCTGGATTGCAGGTTAGGCAAACGATACTTGGTGCTTCCATCATCACAAACTATATGAACATTACTCTAGATATTCACAACTAACCCTGCTGTAACAAGGGGACATCAAGAAGTACTTTTGTCCACTATGGTCCAACACAGAGATAAGAAATCAAACATTTGGAAATACTGGGGGCTTAATGGAAGTTATCTGTGAACACTCAGCACCTACAACAGTCTGATCTTCTCCTTGGAAGTCTCCGAGTGAACACAAATGCCTTACTGCAGGCACCCACAATGGAAAACCACGGCACCTGGCTGCTATATGGCAAACCCAGCAATAACAGCCTTTTAATTGTGTTGCTAATGCAATCTATATACATCCATAGACTTCCAATATACATTTGTTTATCAGTGATGGTGAAACACCACAAAAATCTCCTTAAAAAGTGACACGCCTATCCAACTCCAGCAGTGCATAAAAACGCCTCCCATATCTGAGCCACAGTTTGTGAAACCTGCTGAGCGGAAAGGTGTTCTCTAAGATATTATTATTAGGAATTTTACAAAACTTTGAAGGTTATGATTGCTCCAGACTACGTTGAAATGTTTAATTATGAACAGAGAGAAGGGGTTTGGCCTTTTCAAAGGATAGGAGACTTTATTGATTTTATTAGTCAAAGAAGGTGATAATTTTTATATTAATAACCTGAGAGCAATTTCTCTGTTAAACAGCAATTATAAAATACTAACTGAAATACCATTGGGAAAGTCTGAGGAAGGTCACTCTTTTTTCTTATTTCTTGTAATCAATCTTACTCTATCAAAAGCTGCAGAAATATAGTGATAATCTAAGTTGAATTGTGGACACTTCTGAACTTGCGGCAGATGTGGCAACGCTTTCCCTGTTAATTGAGGCTGGATCAAATGAAAGCCTTTGATTGAATGAACTATAATTGCTTGCTCGATAGCTGCAAACATGGCTGGCTACCTGATGTGCGTGTTAAACGGCTGTATGCCTTCTGCACACATGGCTGTGGAAGGCCCTGGATAAACAGACAGATGGAGTCTGGACAACAGTGACTTCAAATCAACGCAGTGAGCAGTTGTAATTCACCTTTGTGGGTTTGGTTTCTTTTGCCCTGGGGAAGATAGGACAGGTTTCAGCTCACCCTTCCAAGGTGCCTGGGACACCATGCCTGCATGGCCAGCACTATCCCTTGGCACAGAGAGCTCATGGTGCCACTGAGACCTTCCTGCACTTCCCTCTTGGGAAGTCAGAAACAGCTGGATGCAATGCCAGGAATCACAGTTTCCCTGTGCTACGGGCTACCAGCCCCTAGGGCTCAGGCCCAGCTGGCTTGGTTGGACCTTTGTTTATAAATTCAGTTGTCACCTTTGGATAGGAGTTGCCTTCCTGCAGCAAGAAAAAGTCTCAAGCACTACAGCAATCTGTTCAGCAGCCCAGTTCATAGAATCAATCATAGAATGGCTTAGGTGGGAATGGACCTCACAAATCATCTAATCCAACCTCCCTGCCGTGGCCAGGGAAGCCTCTCAACTAGAGAAGGTTGCTCAAGGTCTCATCCAACCAACCCAACACCTGCAGGGACGGGGCAGCCACAACTCTGCTGGGCAGCCTGTTCCAGAGTCTCACCACCCTCTACTGAAGAACTTCTTCCTCACATCCAGTCTAAACCTATTCTCCTTCAGTTTAAAACCATTTCCCCTTGTCCTGTCACTGGACGCTCTCGTGAAAAGTCCCTTTCCAGTCTTCACATGGGTTCCCTTCGGGTATTGGAAGGCAGTTATACAGTCCCCCCAGAGTCTCCTCCTCTCTGGGCTGAACAATCCCAGCCCCCTCAGCCTATCCTCATAGCAGAGGTGCTCCAGCCCCTGGATCATCCTTGTGGCCCTCCTCTGGACTTGTTCCAGTCCAATAGATCTGTGTCTCTCTTATGGGAGGGGCACCAGAACTGGATGCAGTATTCAAGGTAGGTTCTCACGAGAGAAGAGTAAAGGGGGAGAATCACCTCTCTTGAGCTGTTGGCCACACTCCTCTTGAGGCATCCTAGGACATGGCTGGCCTTCTGGACTGCATGAGCACACTGCTAGTTCAGGTTGATCTTCTCATCAGTCAGCACCCCAAGTTCTCTTCAGCTCTGTGCTCAACGCACTCTGTACCCAAGTCGTGCAGCTCTGTTTAAGAAGCCCTGCAGCAAATCATCATGGGATGTCCTGCCCACAGGGGCACATTTCTTTCCTAGCCATCATCAATTAGCAGCTGCTTTATACCCCGAAGCATGAAGTTCTCCATCCCTCATACATTTTTTATTTTCTCTAATAGAATTTCTCATTATTCATATGAATGTCTAATCCTTTTGTGAATCCTCCAAAGCTCTTGGCTTCAATAATGTCTGTGGCATTGAGTGCCACATGTTAATTATGTGCTCTGTAAGAAAAGTATTTCCTACTATCAGCCTTAAATCATTAGCTTCAAAAAAATATTTTAATGGTTAAATAAACCATAATAGAATATAGCATTGCATAGATAGGATATAGCTTGCCTTAAAAAAATAATTGTGGTTGTTTGAACCCTGGGAAACTGAGGCATGAAAGGAGGCAACTTACAATTGGTCATTTGCTGCTAGATATAGAGATAGAACCTCAGAGTTCTCCTTCTGTTCTTTCTAAAAATAAATAAAAAATTTGTTTTCCCATATAATGAAAACTGATTTAGACATCTCAAGTTTTCATGTTCATTTTAAGGAACAATCTCATTGCCTTGCACTCATAAAGAAAAAAACAAACCAGCATTCCTATCTGATACAGAGATTGCGTTAGAAGAAATGCCAGGATCACATTCTGCCAAATCAAGTTTACTGTGATCCACTGGGAACCAAAGATAAACTTCTGAAAAACAAAAGACTAACATGTTGAAGCTGCTGGGAATTCTCTGCACTGGACAGGATTAAGGTCATTCTGACTCTTCTATTGGCAATAATTTCTGAGAGGAAATTTGATCTTCCCTCACCACAAATTTTATGTATTTTAAATGCTAATAATACTGGGGTGGTGTAATGAACAAACTCATGCAAAATATACCTAATTTACCAATCTGTAGAGAAAGGCTCTGTGATAAAACAACTCCCCCCCACCCCACATATAAACATTATCCACATATTAAAAAAAAAAAAAAAGCTGAGGACAGGGAATTACTTTCCCACTGTTTCTGGCTTATGTGTTGTATATAATGGTTTCTGGAAACATTTTCATCATGCAGGGATAAAAGAGATGGAAAATAGTCATCCTTACTTATCTGAGTATGGTACTTAGGTGACCCTCATTACCGCTGTATTTGAGTGCCTCCACACATTTACTGTATTTATGCTCTGAAAAATCTCATGAAGCAAGAAAGTGTTGACAGCCCCATGCTACAGAAAAACTGAGAGAGAGAAGAGGTGACTTATTCAAGATTACAGAGAAGATCTGTAGCAGTGCAGAAACTTGAACCCAGGTCATCCAAGTGTTAAGTGATTGCTCTATCTACTGCCATAGTTGCCTTCTTGACCCTGGCTTACAGCTCTTTTCGGCTACCTATAAAGCAGGGATTTATTAGGAAAGAGAAACATTGCAGAAAATGCCACACTCTACCCAAGGAACCTGTTCGTCTGGAAGTGGTATAGGTACAATTGTGAAGGTGGTCACCTGTATTTTTTTTTTTCCTTCAGCCAAATTGGTCTGATTTTAATCCCAACAAGCATTACATGGGACAGGAGTGCCATCACCTCCCAGACTCACATGGTCTCAGTGAGACCCAGCTGCAAAAGATGACTGATGGAGAAAAGAGATGATAAGGGTTTCAGAAGACTCAGGTGACCATCGAACTTTGTCTTCCTCTTACTCAAGAGGAAAGACTCTGGGAAGAGCTAGAAAATGGGGCCTGAAATGGTTTTGATTCTCCTCATTTTAAAATACTTGCATCTCCTACAGGTATAGTTCTAACATTTCTCCAGTCAGATGTTCTGCAGTGCCTTCTCAATCCTTACACATACAACATCTTTCCCTTGTTTACAGTTTCATTTAAATTAATGTTTTAATTTTTCAAACAAACAGTGACACTGTTTATGAATGCATTACCATTCAATGATCTCTCTTGAATATCAATTAACCTCAGCAATTTTAACAATATGACAACTAGATGCCATAGAGGTCTCTGATGAGGTAGGACTGGCTACGGGGGCAGTTAGGAGGTGCTCTGCAGTACATCAGATGCCGAGATGCTGCAGAAATTAGAATCAGTCAGCAGTTCAGGAAAACAGAGAGAAATGGGGTCTGCCTCCTGCTTAACACGGACTCTGTCTGGTGGAAACTAGAGGAAACTGAGTTTATCATTCTCCATCTCCTTGTCTCTGTGCAAGGAGAAATAATGGCTCAGGGTGGGAGCTCAAAAAAATCCTAAGTCCCATCTTGGGGAGGCAACTAAACCAGAAATGCAGCTACAAACTTTAATTTACCCTGAGAAAAATGAACAGTCATGTTAAACAGATAACATTCATGGTTGAGGTATGTTCCTAGGCCTGACCCAGACACAGGGAAGAAGTATGACCTCTGATAAAACTCTTTGAATGGTTATTTGGTTTGAGTATTTTTGTTGTTGTTTTGACTTTTAAAATTTTTTTTTTGTTTTCCACTAAGATGGAAGGAAGACTTGTTTTCTACTGAATTTCTACTGGTCTGGATCACTCTCTACACGAGCTGAGCAGGGACACAGCTGGGGTGGCTCTGAGGACACATGTGCCACACATCCCCTGTCCTTAAGGCTCTCAGTTTCCTCTGCATCTCTAGCAGCAGGAGCTGAGCCTATTGAACTGGGACAGCGATCAGTCCTTGGAGAGGGTCTTTCCTCTGCTGCTTCTAAGCACACGAACACTTAGGCAGTATTTTGGCTGCCAGGTGACTCCCCAGAGCCCTGAAAACTCCAACCTCAGCCACAAAAGAGCATGAGCCATGGAGATTACAAGTTGCAATCTGTAGTCAACACCTCCATGATCCCAAATTAGTTCAGCTCCTTCACATCTCGCTCATGGGGAAGACACGTGCTGTGAGCAAGTGCCTCAGCCTGCCTCGCAGGGGCTGAGCTAACAAATGGAAGCTGCAATATTTCAGTCAATAGGGAGAGAAAACAAAAAACAAAACCCCAAAAATGAAGCAATCAGAGAAGACAGAGACATTATTGATGCTTCTATTACCTTCTGAAATTGGTCGCTGTGGAGAAAAACAAGTAGCCACAGAGTGGACCTGGCCTGACCTTTCGCTCCTCAGCAGGCAGCAGATTGGTCATTCTAGTCACTGCCAGTGAAAAATGAGGCTGAAATCTTCTGCTTTTAGTGGATGAGGGACCAGTGCTCAGTCCCAATAGCAAGAGAGAATTCACAGGTCAGGGGGGAAGCTGTAGCCCTCACTGTAGGCTCCAGAGAGATCCCCATGCGACACATCAGGACAGGCAATGCGGGATTGATTTGCTGCTTAACATGAGTGGTGTGTGTTCAAATGTGAAAGGACAGACTCCTCAGAAAGGGACAGGAGTTTCAGAGTGATAGAAAAAAACACAGCAGAAAAAGATGTGCACCCAGCAATACAGGCAAGGCAGGGAAATTTCAAGCCAGGCAATAAAACGGCGAAGAACAGGGTGGAACAAAAAAATCACATAAAGGAACTTCTGACTACACAGTACTGAAACATGACAAAGTGAACTGGGGAAACTCATATCAGGCCAGGTACTTGTACAAACTCAAAAGGCAGGACAGCTTTGGGACTAGTCCACAGGGTGGAGAGCCTGGAGTACCAGTTTTGTACCAGTCTCTTCTACAAACTTTCTATGGCTTTGTATAATGTTTCCTTGACTGTCTCAGTGCCATGGTTCCACAACAGCTGTAAAAAGTCTACTGGGACAATACAGTCTCCAAAGCACATACCTATCAGTACGTGATAGCTTCTCAACTCAAGTCATAAATAAAAGAGCAGCAGCAGCAGAGCAAAACTTGTGTGCTTAAAGACAGTTGGAATCAGTCAGACATCTGCAGAAAGCCCCACCTTGGAGAGAAGGGGAGCAGAGGACAGCTATGGGGAATAAACCAACCTGGCACAGCGCAGGAGAAGCTTTTCCAAGTGAGTTGCTGTTGTCTGGGAGAAGTGGACACCCTCTTCTGTGAGATCAGAGTGGTCCCAGGAGAAAAAGGATGATTTCTGTAACCAAAGGGATGTGCTGGCATATGACAGACTGGCAGAGAAAAATAAAATAAATGTTACCAATCTGCAAGTGAGCAAAAGCTCATGAGGTGGCATGCTCCATTTTTTGTTAGAGGGACAGAAATTCAGTGTGGGAGAAATTAAAATCTCCCCCCCCCCGAGTTATCTTTTAATCATACCTGCACATTCTGCAGCCCAAACAAACCCAGATACCCCCTAATACCAGCCCATCTTAATGGATGATAAGCTTCAAGAAGCAGCACTTACCTTCCTATTATCACTCTGAACTGACTTGGGTGGTGAACTCTAATGAAGAACAGACATCAGAGAAGTGCTTTAGAAGAACAGGTCGCAAACGCTCATAATAAATCTGTTCAGAAGCACTTTGGGGAATGTAAATCACTTAAATTATTAAAGTGTCGAGCTGTTGGGACCCAGGCAGGTTGAGAGCTGTTGCTGGGAAAGCCACTGCAGCCCAAAGTGAGCAGGACAAGAAAGGAAACAAGCACATTTGAAATTCAAGCTGCTTCACTTGTGCTGTAGCTTGTAACCACCAGCTGCAGCTGTGTGTCTTTGCCTAATGAATGACAGGGCTACAGCTCTTTGGGCTACAAAGTGGAGGAAGAGGAGGACATAAGGATTGAACCATAACAGCAGGGAAGTGAGGGAAGGCAGTAAAACCACTTGACTGGGGAGCAAAGATGGGAATAGAAAAAAGATACATAGGACACAATGGTGATGTGATGGCTAACTCCTCAGTTTGAAACCCAGCTACGATGGATGTAGAAAGGCACTGTGAAGAAAGGAGTTGCAAACTGAAGTAAATGCTAAAATAAATTGGCTTGCTCAAGCATGAGAAAGGTGTGGAGTTGGATTCAGATCCATGCTGCCCTTACCACTTGGTTGCAGTGTGAGAGTGGTTCCATCTTAAACCTAGGTGGGCTACGTCACCTGGCTGTGCCTGTTCCTGTCTAAAGTCTGTCTATAATCCAGCTCTTCTGATATTTAAACACAAGTCTTCTAATTCATAGCCTGAATTTATTAATGGTCTGTTTATACCCATCTGTTCTTCTATGAGCATTGTCCCCTTGATTTAATATCTCTCTTCCCTCCCCACTGTTATGCCCTGATCTACTTATATGCAACAATTGCCTCCTCTTTTTCAGCATTTGGTTTTACTTGGCTAAAAAAGCTAAGCTCCTTAGTCATCTCTTGTAAGAAAGGATCTTCATTCCCAAGCCATCATTTAGTACTCTATTGTTTGAAAAACATCTGTCAAAGGTTCATTATTTCCTCCTCTTTTTTTCCTTGATAAAAATTCAGAATTTCCAGCAAAACCAAACCCAGTATTTTTCTGTCTACCACCAGCAGCACAAAGACCGACTCAGTTACTGTAGGGAACAGCCCAGGCAAACTGTGCAAGCAATTCAGTCATCAGGGGAGTTTAATTCCACCATCCCACCTGAAACCTTTTTAATTTGCTTTTCAAACACACTTTCAAGAAGCAAATCCTGCCTGTGACAGCACCACACAGGTATTATTTGCAACGAATAGTGTTTATTCACCAAAGTCGATAGGAATTTTTCTGGTTCATATAGATCAGGTCCTGTTCGTTTACAGACGGTGCCATTCAGAGAACATCCAGCCACAGATAAATGCTGGACTTTGTTGATATGATATCTTGTGTCTCTGTACTTAAGGGCTTTAGAAATTGATTAACTGAAACCCTTATCAGGAAGGTAACTATTATAATACTCATTTTAGTGACGAGGAAAATAGAGCACAAAAAAGCTTAGCGACAGACACAAGGTTACACAGTGAATTAGTGGTGGGAATACTGATTCCATCTCCATCTCCCTGGTTTGACCATTAGACACACTCCCTTAATCAGAATCTTCCCCCAAGCCCTCTCCCTAATTTTACTTGCTTTTTTCTTTTTTTTTTTTTAATACATTTTCCCTGCCTTTCAACATTTTCTAGTCTATCTGGAAGCTATGGGAGAAACACTGCCTATAGACAAAAAGTTAGCCTCAGCAATATTTTAAGTATGACAAGAAAAAAAGCCCCAAAACTCACTGAAAGAGCATATCCTCATAAGATTTTCAGCCTGAATTCGCAGCTTCAGAGAATTGAGCTAAGCCACCGAATAGCTGGGTGCTTTATATGAAGCAAACCTCTTAAGGCTTTGCATTCATGCATTATTAGTAGCTCCATTCTACATCTAAGTTACTTATATGGCTCCTAATTACCACCGCATCTTAATGCCTCATCTTAATGTATTTATCCTTTCTACAGCCCAGTGGCCCAAGACGGTGTTGGGACTCCTGCTCCATGGGCAATTTTTATGTTGCAGAAGCCTCTAGAAAAATGCAGTCTTCAGCGTGCTGATAAGCTGAGTCTTCCTCTACTTCCCACGCTTAAGGCAGACTTCAGGTTCCACCCTGTATGCCCTCATGAGTTTGTCCTTTGGGGATCTGTATGCTCTGGCCACATAGAGATCAGCCAGGCTGGTGTGAAGAGGTCCCTACAACTTGCAGATTAGACATATCAAAGTGTCTCTATAAATTTTCAATAATTCAGTCTTAAGTGACTTGCCCGAGGTCGCCTAAGAAGCATGTGGCAGAGAATTTCACCATGGTCCTGTGAGAGCTTTCCTAGTTTAGCAACAGTGACAAATTCTGACTGAATTTAGAACTAAATTAAAGAAGAGGTGAAAACACCAGCACCAGCACTCCAGCTAGGGAGCTGTAGGGCAGGAGAACTTAAAACAAAAGCTGTAAGATAACAACCAATATCTATGGTTTTTTCATCAGCCTGAGAAATGCTGCTTTGAGCTCTTGTCTCTTAACTCCAGATTAATGATTCAAATGGATGCATGAGCAATTGGTGTTCAGGATTGATCACCTGTACAGGGAGTCCGGTTCATTGTAAGTCTAGAGATTGCACCTTTGCGCCAAGAAGTGTCCTCCAGGGGCTTTTAGATGCCTAAAATGTTGCTAAAATCTTGATCTAGCCCTTTTGCCCGGGGGCAAATTCCACCTGTAATTATTAGGACCAGGAATGCTCACCTAGTCCAGGAGCCTGACTACTTGGACATTTATCTCCATAAGCTTTACACTTTAATAAATAATTTACCCCCAAAATGCACTTAAATTAGATCTATAATTCCACCATGAAGCTCTGGTGGTGTGAAGAGACCTCCTGACTTTGCTCTGATCATTTATAACGCCACCATAAGCCATCAGTGGAATTGCAGCATTATTATTTATAGCACCGCTTACATTGTTCCTTATATCGTTTATTATACTCAATTGGAGTGGCCCCAGCTAGTCAGTATGAAAAGATCCTGCACAGCTACCAGCTCAGGCTATTTCTTAGCACAGAAATGGTACCTTCTTAAGGAAGCAGAGATGTTATCAGTGTGAGGATGGATATAAATTGCCTGGACATCCTGTCCTCGTTTCTGAGAGTCCATCCATTCCATCGGGGCATTAAGGGGGATGGTGCAGAGGCTGAATCTTCTCATGGTTGCTTCCACTTTCCATCTTGAGGAGGGCAGCCTTGTCACTGCACTAACCTGCGCAGGAATCTGTGCAGGAAAGGGAACGAGAAATGGTCACACATAACCATACACCTTTCCCCCATCTCCTCTCCTGCACTTAACACACAGAGACTATTCAGACCCGAGCTAGACCTCTGCAAAGCCAAGTCACATCCTCATTACTGTTAAAAGCAAGTTAAAATCACTAAATCAGGGATTCAAAAACACTGAAGTGCCAGATATAAGATCACCAAAGTACCCCCAGTGGGTTTTCTTTTCAGATGCATTATGATAATTTTAATGACATCATCTCATTCTACTTTAATCTTTTTTTTTTTAATGGTTAGAACATGAGAGTGATCTCCAAGGTGGTTGTGGGGAGCAGTGTTCTGCTTCCCTTCATTCAAAACTGCTCTTGCAAAATCTAACTTGCAACAGATGTTCAGCATAACAAACCAGAACCCAGATAATTAAAAGCAGTTAAAAGCAGAGTATTTCAATGGGAAAATGCAAGAATAACCTGTAACAAGACATCGGTTGCCACTGTCCTGCCTTGCCCAAGGCAGTCCTCAATGAATAGGATAAACTCTCTTAAATGCTTAGGAAAATTCTGTCTGGTTTTGGGTTTTTTTTCCACCTCCTTAGCTTGCCTGAATTTACTCCAGTGACCCATTCATTCCACTGCATCTCCATCTCAGTGCTGACAGGTTTCTCGCTCCCCAATTTAGCCATTAGCTGTAGGGTTTGGCCTAGACAAGTTGTTCCCATAAAATACGGTGCTGACAGTCGTGAGGGAACAGAGCTGTCTCTGCAGACACTCCTCTCTGGAGCTGGTGCCAACCGTGTGGCCATGTGCCCAGCTCCCATGGTCTGTGTTTCAAGGCTGCCCGGGCTGCTGGGTTTGCTGCAACCCCCCGGGACACGCTGCTGGAGGGAGCAGCTGCATCACCTGGGGTGCCCAAGGGACCTGTCCTACCTGCGACATTCACTGGCCCCGTGTGACAGGCACAAGCACCTGCCGCTCTCCTGTCAAATCTGCAACAAAATACAAAGCAAAAAGGAGTGAAGAGAGAAGCTGGTAAAGGATTGGGGCAGCTAAAAGTGGGAATAAAGAAAATGAGGTGGGAGATTTCATATCCCTGTAGCCAGTAGTCCTGCACAGCCCAGCCAGGCGATGCTAATGCAGCACACAGCTGCTGAATATGTCATGAACATCAGTCTGGATTTCAGGGCATAGCAGAATCCCATCAGGAAAGAGGGTTTCAGTCTTGCAGCAGGAATGCAGAAAATCAATCCTCTTGTAACCCCCTCCCTTAAGAAAACACTTCAACACGCTGGAATCAGGCGGCCTTTCCAGTTTTCTGTTGGTTTATTCTTTTCTTCCTGGAGTTTGAGAACATCAGCATTCATCTAAGGCCAGCAACCACCCACCCCCCTGGAAGCAGCAGGCAGACAGACTTTGGGGATTACATTTTTCTTGTAGAAAAGGGAAAAAAAAGAGAAGGAAGGAGGGGGGGATATGACGGCACTGCCACGTGGAATCATTCATTTTACACTGATCCCCGTCAGCCATCCAGAGCTTTGCTTAAATAAACACAGGAATCGAGGCTTTCAGGGGCAGTTGCCTCTTCTCTTCCCCTGCCGGCAGAGCCCGGCAGCGGGACGCAGGGATTGCAGGACGGGCTTGGCAGCAGGGGGGTGGAGAATCAGCCCCTCTGCTTCTCAGGTTCTCATGTTAATTGACTCTTCTTTTTTTTTCCTGTATATTTCTGAAGAATTAGGTATCAAACCAGGGAAGTCAGGCTATGAGCCAGAGTCAGGGGAAAGATGAACCCCAGAGTTCCTTTTTGTGCCCCTTGCAACAACCTGGTACACATCTGCAGCACTTCAAGCTGACTGAGATGCGTGTACTGCTCAGCAAAACAAAATGAGAATGTTTTCTTCATTATGAAAAAACTGCAAAAAAAAAAAAATGATAGTGCTGGTGTCTCCATTTTACAGCTGGAGAAACTAAAGCTTATAAACCTGGTTGCACCCAAGGTCATAGAGGAAGGTCAGTGTCACAATCAACAAAATAACCAAGGGGTCTCGAAGCTGATTGCTGAGTTAGGGAGAAGGTTTTGCATCCTTCCTTTTGTAGCCATTCCTGGGGAGGTCTGCATGTGCTGCCTTCAGTAGACAGCAGGATGGACCCCAGGCCCCAGTGCCAGATGAACTGGGCACTGCCTCCATCCCTGGCTCAGTTTACTCTGCCCAGCACGATTATTTCCCAGCTGCTCAGGACATGGATGCTAATAGGGCTGTTTTCAGATCCATTTCACTTTTAACAGGGCAAAACCTTTCTGGGCAAATGGTGCATTATCAGAAGGGTCACAGCAAGCAGCTTATGGCCTGACATGGGTTGGTAGAGCAGCCCATGCTCGGGAATATTTTCTTAAGTGGGTGGGTGGACAAGGGCTGAAGACAGGCTCTGCATTCACCTGGGAGGACACCAGTGTCTGAATAGCTGAGGCAATCAGGCCAGTGAGAGAGCTTCAAATGATGGGGATTTGCGTGGGGGGTGGGGGCAGTCTTTTTTTTCCCCTTTTTTGCTGAATATTAAGTTTGGTGGACTGAGAGAGTGACCATCTGGGATTTTTATGTATTTTATGTCATTTAAAGAGTTATTCAATTCAGCCCTGAATTTAGCTGTGTGTCGTACTTTTGATGTCTTTTCTTCTACCACTAGAAAGCAGTTATATTAAGAATAAAAGATCTTGAAAGCGGGAAAAAAAAATACAGTAAAAAATAATCCCCTTCCAGTCTCCTGTATATCAAAGGGTTTGTTTTGGCCACTTACCTTGGCTTTCTGTCATTGTCCTTTGCTGTGTCTGGTTTGGAGCATGGCAGACAGAGAGGGATGTGAAAGTTCCACTAGAAGCCATTAAAGTCTGTGAAATTGGACAATTGGCTATGCAGACAGCTCTTAGAAGTATTTCTAGCACTTTTGGTTCCTGGCTGGGTACTGAAAATGGGGACAGAAGAAAGAAAATCTCTCTATATATGCATCAGAGCTTTCAAAAAAAAAAAAAAGAAAGTATAATAATAAAAAAAAGGTATTGAATATGGGACATGGAAACATGAAACTTCCAATCTCTGCCAGACTCTGCCAAGTCTTTATCCCCTCTCTTCTTCTCACCGTTCAGAGGCCCATGTAATTTTCCAAGCATGGCTCATACAACATCCTTCAAAACTCAGCAAAGCACCTTACAGTATTTCACGTTATGTTGGCATCAGGTATTAGGATTTTTTAAGGTTTTTTACACAGAATTGTGAAAACAACAACTCTTTCCTCAAAACTGAGAACACTTATTCCATTTTATGAATGATCCCTGTTTGGAAAGATGAGAACGGAAGAACAGTTACTCCTCTGATCCTTTGCTGTCACTGAAACTTCCATGAATTTCAGTCTTTTCCTCCTGTGATGTATTGCTCCTCTTGAGATTTCAGCCCAGCCCAGGAAGGGGCTGTTTGTGCAACCTGTGTCCTCCATATATAAAAGGAATGGACTAGATTCATCAGCACTTTAGTGCTTTTATTCCATAGCTGCGTTCACTTCAGTGTTTTTTGGATTATGCTGTAGCTGTTTAGACTCTGCCCTTGCTTCGCAGGTGAACTTTGCTGACAGGTAGATAGAAATGATTGAAAAGTCCTGTGTTTTTCTCAAGAATTGCAGGCTCTTTTTGTCTATTCGTCTGTCGATAGGTACATTTTCTCTCTTGCTAACATAGTCTATTCAGACAGGATGACATTTTTTTTTCCCCCTGAAACATTACCCAGCCAAATACTGCAATAAATGGCTCTATCTTCAGAACATTTTGAGATACTGATTGTAGGACTCTTGAAAAATCTCTCCATAAGGAGCAAAAGGTTTGAAATCACCACTGCAATTAAGCAACTGGCATCCTGCTCTCTGCTTTGGGGTACAAAACCGCATGGAAAAAGCTCTATACCTTGTAATAAGAGCTGGTCAGTGATCAGACCTCTCCAGCCTTTTAAAAGTGACGTGAATTTATATTTAAATTCAAACTTCACTTGCAAGATCAGAGAGTAAAGTGGGGTGTGTGGTACAGGGAGGTCACACGATGGGCATGGACACAAATATAGCTGCATGATACGCTCACCAGGCCACCATGAAGAATTTGGGACAGAATGCTACAGCCCAGAGTGCATGGTTTCTGGTGGAATCACGATTAAAAGGCATGAAAGGCTTCTTTGCAAGTATTGAGCAATCTCAGAGATCCTCCCCAGCAACAGCAACTTGATGGCAAACTTTTCTGCTCATGGGAAATGTACTTCCAGCCTCACTTTCTCATTCTGTACACCCTGAAAATAGCATCTTCCACCCTTTCTTTCCCCAGGTTTGTTGCTTTTTTTTTTTTTTTCCTGTCACAAATCTCTCTTGGTTGAAGCAGGGTCTGATTTCAAACTGTTGCATATTCTGGAGTGAAATTTCAGGTGGCAAGAGGGTATGTTCTCCCTAGAATGTCAGTATTACCCTGTAGTCAGCAGGAATGAAATTGTCTGACTGTGCCCTCCCCTTGGGGACCTTGCTGAAAATGAGATGTATCTCTCCTGAGGACCGCCCAGCAAGCACAGCTGAAATATCTTTGTGACTGCAGTAGCTCTGTGATGAATGAATTAATTGATTTCACCCTCAGCTGCTTCTTCATCAACCCCGCTGGCCCCACAGTGGGGAAGGAGCTTTGTTCCAGTTCCAGTTTCCCTCAAAGCCCTGTTCTATTTAAAGACAGATGAAACAGCTTCAGGGCTCAGGGCAGGAATCCCCAACCCTCAGTTTTGGATGGGTCATCAAGTTCCACAGCGAGTTTGGACAGAAGGATGAGAACTTGCACCTTTCAGCTGTCCTCGGGGTCTGTTACAGATAGAAAGTGAGTCTGTGACATTGAAGTCCTAACAGTGCACCTGCCTCAGTCTTCATATTGTCTGCATGACTGTTTAAGGAGGTTGTGTGGACATCTCTGTGTCACCAGGCATCCTTAGTTCTCCCCTCACTTCTTAATCCAAATTACCTTCTGGGAGAACATTCTAGGACTCGCGTTATCTGTCAGACTCCTTTCCCTCTTTAGAAGTGTGATGTGTCCCGCTCTTCCAGTCTCTGTGACCAGCAAGGTGACCACAGACACCACACGGACAGGGCAGGCTTGCACATCTAACCTGGTAAAGGGCAGGACTGTGCATCACAATTCAGAATAAAGGTGAAATGATTCATCAGTGCCTGAAGAGTGTGGGTCCTGTTCTCATTTACAGGCAAACAGCTCCCCCTCGAGTCAATGCCTGAGGGTATCATCGCAGGGCACTTCACACAGGCTACTCAGACTGGATAACCAAGCAATTAAAGAGCTACAGAAAAAAAAGCCTATGGGACTCAGGTCACCGCGGAGCTGTTAAAAACCTGAGATTATTCTCATACCCGGGAAAGCAAGTCACGCACTGCTGAAGGGCTTGTATAGGGCATCAGATACGACAGCTTCTGCTTGGTGTGTCCCAGTCAACGGAGAGCAGCTCAAGAAGTTACATCCTCATGAATTTTAACTATGGCTCTGAAGTGACTCTTCTATGCCTTTCAGCAGGTCATGTGGCTTCTGCTGTGCCTCAGTTTCCCTGTTGTGTTCTCCGGTTCTAATCAGATTCTCTGCCCATTTTAAAATACAAGGTCTTGAATGCTGCCCCTCTTCTGGAAAATACAGCCTCTGTTTTATATTATAACTAATTAAATAGTCCATTTTTTTTTCAAGGGTGTATTTCAAACATTTGAATGTTTAAAATGCTGTTGTTCCACCTGTAGTGAAAGTTTGAGATTCTTGATTTTCTCGAGTGGATATGGACATTATGCAGAGGTTCGTATTTTGTGGAAGTTAAAAATATTTCTTCTCAATTTGGGGATGAAAACAGCTATTTTTTTTTCTCCTGGGTAAAGTCTGCCTTATGGACATCTGAAATAATAGTTTCTGAGTAGCCATAAAAGCCACTACAAGCATCATGACAGGGTTAAATATGAACACACACGATCCTGAATCCCTCTTTAGCAATACCTCTATTATGTAGGACTTCTGGGTGAGCCAGGAACAAAGGATTAAATCCATCTCTTAATAGTAGATGCCACCTGCCTCAGGACACGGTGTTTAAAGCACACGGCTGTATTGTAATCGGTTTGATTGTGGTACCATCGAGAACGGCAGGTGTGGATGAGATTTCAGTTGTGTTGCTCTTTGTGAAAAGACAAAGCAAAAAGTCAAAACGCTTGTACTGTAAATACAGCACGAGCAGACACAGGGATGGATTTACACAGAGCAGGGAAGGACACAGCAAGGTACGCTTGGTCCAGCTGATGGATTTGCCCTCAAGCCTCTTCCTTTGGTTTAAGGATCCAACAAGTGCCCTGGTGTTCCCTGCAGCTGCTGGTATGAGCAAGAGGCTGAAAGGAGTACCCAGGAGCAAGGGGTTTAGGTGGAGGAAGGTGCAACATCTGCAGACATATTCTGGACATAACAGAGGAACCAAGGCACAGACTCCAGTGCCAAGGGAGGAAAGGGTGAATCTTAAGGAGAACATTGTAAGGAAGCTTCAGATACCTTTGCACAGCTGCTCGCTGTGTCTTGGGCCTGTCTTCTCTCATGTTTTCCCATCGTCCCCTTTCTACTCTAAGCCACCTGGATGTGCTGCATTGGAAGGCACGTCACCATCGCTGCTGCAGAGGAAAAAGGCTTTGTCCCAGCATTAAACATGAACTATGACAGTGAGTGGGCTGTTCCCATGCAGGAGGGAGAGGGGATGCCAGAACCACCACTTGCTTGCCTGCGTCCCCCATGTTTCCTGATCCATTTCCAGCTGTGCCATCCTCAGCAATGGTTCGGATTCAGCATCCAGAACTGAGCACGTGGGTCCAGCTCGGCACCCAGGGCTGCACTGGGCAGACATCCACCTCGAAATAGGAAAGAGCTGCTCCCCAGCATGACTGAAACACTGCCCAAACTCCTCTCGCTCTTTCTCCTCACTTGTTTTTCTGCCATGTTTCACTTTGGTAGAAGAGAATTGTTTTGACTGTATCTTCCTTCTAGACATTAAATACCTTTCAAAGCAAGGTTAGAGTCCCTGGAGCTACGACAGCATACATGAAGATAACAGTTCAGGCTGGGTTTGCTGCCCTCATTGCCGGCAGGGAACTGCTACTCTGTGTCACAGGAGTTTCTCTCCAGACAGCATCACAGCTCAGCATCCTGAGCTTCCATGAGGAGGAACAGATCTTGTGAGATCTTGTCTCCTTCCACATCCACACCTGCGGTAACAGATGTGTCCCATCTCCCAGGTAATCGAGAAGCTGGGCAGCTGCACGGTTCTTGGGGGTTTTTAGTATGCACCCGCAGATTATCGTTTCCAAGGAGAAACAACACATCTGTGGCATCGAGAGAGCATGGAGAGGTGCAGCCTTGAAACAGGAGCAACTAATGATCTGTGGCAGACAGGCAGGGCCCGGACGAACCACTGCACAGCATCGTACATGCCAAGTGGGTTTCTGGCAGCTGGTTCATCTTCCCATGTCACATCTGATGTTTGAATAGAGGAAAAACACATGAGTTTACTTCCAGCGCCTCTCCCTGTCAGACAAGTGACCTTTTCATAGCTCTGGAGGGCAAGGGAGAAGGCAGCCTATGAAGTGTTCAGATGGTGCTTGACAAATGAAGATATGTAAACAAGGTGAGGGATGGAGACGCTGAGCTAGGGAGAGCCAGGCAACGTCAGGAGCTGGGAAACCTGTCTTGTTAGCATGGGAAAAATTTGCTTTGGCTCCCATGTTGAGGAATGGCAGTGGGGGCTACTAGCTGGGATGGGGTGGTGCACGGGTTCAGATGGAGTGCTGGAGATGGTTTATCCCATCTGAGGAAAGGGAGCCAGCCTGGCAGCTCTCCCTCTGGCTGGAGCAGAGCTCTGCTCACAAAGCAGTCAGGAGAGCGCAGAAGCTCTTGCATTGCTTCATGCTGCCCAGCCCTGCCAAGTGAGGAGGAATTTTTCACCCGCCAACAGCACACCCTGAGTTCCCACCTTGCCACATCCACCAAAGACACACATGGTGGTCAGGTCCCAGAGCTAACTTCATGCTGGCATTTGGTGTTGTGAAGCTTGTACACAGCCTGTGGTGGGCACAGTTGTCTGGTCTGATGTCTTCTGGCCCCTTCACTTGTCACTTTAGAAAAGGCTGTTAAACCTGGAAGCAAAGAACAGTTCCCCTTTATGTCGGTAAATGTCAAGTTTGTGCCCATTTACACAATCCACGTGTACACCTTAATCCCTGCTTCAGACCCTCTCGGTCTCCACCTCCCTTTGCCCCGCCTTTGCCCAGAGCGAGCAGCAGATCCCAGCTGGCCCCTTTCAGACATCCCCTTTTGGCTTCTCGTAAGCACCAGCCTCCTCAGCCAGCTTCTGCATGCTTCCCACTGTGCCTTGCTGCTGACAGGGGACTCTGGGCTAGGAAAGGGCTTCCTGAAGCCAGTGATAACTGTCTAACCCCTGACTAACTCCGAGAGGGAACTGGGGTCCATATCATCTGATCCATCAGAAAGAGCCTGTAATCTGACTGATCCTGACTATACCCCCTCAGCAAGGCTTGAATGTGGTAGATGCAAACACGACTTTCCGCTGGGTGAGCTAAAAGAGCTGGAAGCAATGACTGCTTGGATTACACCACACAACAGCTTTGTGATTTGTACACAATGAGAAAATTGGACTGGGTTTGGATTTGCAGCTATAGGTAGCTCAGATTCTTCTGCATCGCTCACTGTTGGGAAGGGTCAGACACAATGAGTTTTGGTTAAGTAGCTTACGTTTTATAAAAGTTTTCTTGATAGAAAAATGTGCTTCGTTGGTTGTGGATTTTCTGACTAGATAAAAAGTTTGCAAACAGATCTGTTCTCCTGGAAATCTCTTCCTGGATTGCAGTTGTTCTGAAATAAAAGTCAATACAATGTTCAACCCAAGCTGAAAGGCACTTTTTCCTCAGAACCCTGCCCCCTCCTCACAAAGTGTTCTTGATGCTTTGGGGTATTTTTCTTTCTTTCTTTTTTGTGAAACTGGGGGGGGGGGTCATTATCTATGTTGGTTTTTCCTGGAAGGTGGGAAACGAACACGTTTTTCTCACTGGCTCTAAATAAAATGCCTCTTAACTTCCACATGCGAATGAGGTGAGTGGATATCATTCCTTACACACACTCCCCATACTGGATCCAATCTTGAGGAGGCACAGGTTCTTTCCTCAACAGGGAAAAGATTCAGTTGATTTCCTCCTCCTCTCCTTTCATTGTCTCTCTGCCTTTTGGGGTGTAGCCAGCACCAGAAGGAGAATGAAATAGAGTGAAAAAAGCTATTTCATCTCTTGCCAGCTCAGTTGGAAACAGGAAGTACTGGAAATCTCCCAACTAAGCCCAGCTTTGGAAGACCTCCAGCCCACTTTGTCAAGGCCTGAGGCGCCAGGGGTTCTGCAAGTGGCTGCACTTCTGGGAAGTGCCACATGCAACCCAAAAACTTTAGCTGTCTGAGTGAAACAGGGTTGATGGGAACTGGGGGAGAGGGTACACCTGCCAGGAAAAAATTCAGTCCAGAAGGTCTGCATTTTAGATGCTCTCCTAGGTTCATGCTCAAGCTCACTTACGCGAATGCTGAAAAATTTGATTGCAGGTTTGCTCATGGATGATTCTGAGGAAGTCATGGTTGTCTCTCTGCTCTGAATTTACCGGTGAGGATGAAGAAGAACAAAATGCAGAAGGATTGCTAGACTGACCTATGCACCAACACAGTGTATTGGACATTTATGCATCCTCAATATCCACAAATCTTCAGACACAGAACTACAATTAGCTCAAGACATCGGACCAGGAAGGCTTTTATGGACACCATGCTCCAAGCACTAACCCTACTGCCGTTCCAAATAACAAACCACTTTCTGACACAAAGCCCTCAGCAGCCGCAGATTGTGTGCTGGTGCCAGGTGCACAGAGACAGAGCACACACAGACCCTTGAGAGAAACTGAAAAGGCTGCAGCTACTTTTTATTCTCTGGCACTGTTAGCTAGACCAGGGAGTTTACAGAAGTTTGGAGTTTTGGCACTTTTTTGCTGCTGGCAGCTCTTCTTGTCTTTCTAATCATGGTCCGAACCCTTGCCCAGCCAAGCCAGGAAGGCTCCAAAGCTGCCTCCAGTTCGCAGTCACACAGGACTTGAGCACATGGCCACTGTTCGGATTCAGAGCTGGGAGGTGACAAGGAATGGATGGCACATGCACCTGATGGGAGTTTTCCATCCTGTTGTGGTGCCACCAGGAAGCAAGGTCATACTCCCATCTCCAGCCTCTGCAGCTGAACTGTCTTTTAATGCCCGGATAACTCATTATAGTGATGATTGCACATGGCATGATCTCAGTATGACAAATGCAGGCCATGTGTGCAATGCCTCTGCAGCCCTGGGCTGCAATCCCTGCTGCAGTTAACGCTTTGATGCAATCAGGATAACCGTTTGCCAAGGTTGGCTCAGCAGGGCTGCGTGGCTCCAAGTTCCTGCCTTCCCCTCCTGTGGGAGACTTGCTCCCAGTCCCTACTTCTGGCCATGGTAACAAACAAAAGTCCTCCTCACCAGGCACTCTCCATCTCATCGATTGCTTGGGAGATTTATAGCAGAGACCTGATCTCAATGAAGGAGCTAAATCCAATTCACTAAGGAATTACAAGCCTGTCTGATCAATAATCTATTTATCTCCTTCACTTTGCCATCTTTAAATACTCCAGCCCTGTCAAAAGAAATTGAAAGCTTTTTAAAAATGAAATTATTGAACTCTGGAATGGCTCTGCTAAGGCTTATGGAAAGGATCATAAGACCAGGATGGATCCAGTTCAGATCCAGCACTTAGGAGAGATCTGTCATAGCTCCAGTAACTCAGCAGCAATCCAGCTGCAGGATGGGGTGGTGGGGGATGCTGGCACTCAACACAAAAAGAATCCAGCCCAAGAGATGACAGGTAGTGAGGACACAGTTTGCAGGAGATACCACTTTGCCATTAGTGCTGAGAAGGAATATGCATGTGGGGGAAACATGACAGGGTGACTTCTGCATTCCCTTTGGCCAAGCTCGAGCACGAGGAAGGATTGTGCATCCTCTGCTGCACTGGCAGAGCCTCAAAAGGCTCATATACCCACATACAGGTACTAGGAGCTAAGAGGAAGCAAAAGCATGAAGAGTTAACCTCACCTGAAAACCCATTACTGAGATCCCTGGAAGCTGAATTCGTTCATCACTTGAGCAGATCACAAAGTTTAATATAACCAGCACATGACTTAGAAGCAGTCATTATGTCTCCCAAGGGCAGAGGTGTGCTGCATCCCACAAATAATATTATTTTTCAGCTCTTATGCAGCACTTCTAATTAATGGGTTGTAAAGTAGTTTGCATGGAAGACAATCTTGGCAGAGAGGAAGCAGGACGGCTGAAAGCCAGGCGGTGTCAGAACCAGGAGCAGAACCATAGCCTCTTTGAAGGAGAAGAGTTTCCATCCTTTTCCAAGCTTCATAGTGAGTTTTATCTGACAGACACAGGCCTTTACAAACACAAGGGACACCATGGGAGCAGTTCACACATAAGAACTGCCTTCATACTAAAGCTCCTTGTCAAAGAAGTATTTCTGCACATGCCTAAGCCTTTCTTTGGACCAGCTCTCAAAGAGATTATTTGCAGTCACCATGGGACTGAACCACCTATTCTGCTCACCAAAAACCAGGGTATTGTCTTGGTTGTGTTGAACGGGGGAATCACAACCACAACTGCTGGAGAGCAAGCACGATGGTCAGACCTGAAGTCAGAGATGCTTAGGTAAGTCAGAAGTTCTGCTGACATGAGTGATGCTCCTCTGGTGCCAGTGTGAGATTTCAGCCCTGTGCATGTTCTTACCTATGGGGTATTTGCTCCCCAGAGTGACCCATTTTTAACAGGTGCATGTACCCATTTTTCTGCACCTGGAACACCAGCGCTGAAGCTGGAAGGGGCTAAATTTCTCTGGAGATGGAGAGGGGCCAGTTCCTCTCACTTCAGAGGTTAATGAATGGAGTCATTAGGATAATTAATGTTTTACTGATGAATTAATCACCCTCTCAAGCAGTTTCTGCTTTTCACTGTGCAGAGAGGCAGGGCCCTCTTGAGATCTAACACATCCCTTGCTAAGGTAACTTCCTTGTCCTGACAGACACCTGGGTTTGGAGCAGGTTACCGCACATCTGCTTTTTCCACAGGGGAGTTGCTTTCCTGAGGGAAAGAAAAACCTCTAAGCCAAGAGCTGTGCTGGAGTTTGAGAGACTCCAGGCTGCCAGCTGCAAGGATTAAGGTTTTTTTCCCAGACTGTACTAACACTTCCACTTGTGCCTTGGGGACACCTTGGCTGTCCCCATCCTAAGCTCATTTTACTCACCACCCATCCAGCCCACCTCAGTAAACCTCACTTCTGCTCTGAAGAACTATCTATCCTTCTTCTTCAATTCCTTCTCCTTGATGCTTTTCCTGCCTTCTCCATCCCCCAATGTTGCTCCAGGCCTGACCCCAAGTCTATGTATTGATCCCAAGCCTGACTTGAATCACACTCTTTTTTCAAGTCCTCTTTTCTAAAGAGCATTACTGAAGCACTTCACTAAAGAGCAAATGCCCTTGTTGTTTTCTTGTTACTGGAAGTGTGAGAAAGTGTGTGGTGACCATGCCAAAAAAATCACTAACCTTTCTGTGGCAGTTTATACAGCGCAATGAAACACTGAAAAGAGCTGCTGTCACACGAGAACTTTCTCCCTTGGCTGCAGGCACATTTGAACTGTGATTTCCAGAGGATGGAAAGCCGAGAGTGATTTCACAACATTGTTCCTGAAATAATCCCAGTAAAGTCAACAAGGCTCCTTGAGCAGAGCCCTCAGAGTCCTACAGCACTCAAAAATCACAGCAACATCTCCAGCCAGAGTCCCACGGACAGGTTAAGGTTAAGAAATGCATCTCTGCTCTTTAAGGTAAATTCAGTCCCCCTCAAGATCACAGGCTGACATTCTGTTTTAACACGAGGAAAGGAACTTATCAGCGAGTGGTTTTGGCAAAGGGCATCTTGGGCAAAGGATTTTGTATAGACACCTCAGACAGGATGAAGATATCCTGTAGAAAGCAAGTAAGGTCTTGGGTTTTCTGGTCAGTTCATATCAGGAGGAGAAAGCAGAATCGAAAACTTGACCTTTTTAAGGAAAAATGAATACGATAACATTTTGCTGTTTCGCAGGGGGAAAAACATAAAAGTAATTTAGAAATGTTGAAGTGTGGCAATACAGGGTTGCCATCCTGTGGCCCGTGCTTCTCACAACCCACACCTTTTCTGGTCAGCTTCTCCTCTGACTTACCCTGCGAGCATTCAGCTCTGCCTGCAGCGCTCAGACTTCAATCCTCAAATCCTATTTCCCCCTCCTGCTCCAGTTGCCTCGCCTCTTGACTTGTTTACGATTGCCCCTCGGACAGTCCCCTCACTGGACATCCATCCATCTCTATGTGGCCTTTCTTCTTGTCGGTTTAAATGCTGCCCGTGATTTATGGCCCAGCAGCTCCCCCAACACATCTCCGGCGTGCTCTGTGGCACTGGGGTAATGCTAACTCTCTCAAACCACAGAGGAAGCAAACAGTGCTAATTTATGCTAGGCTTTTTTTTTTATTTATTTTTTATTCCCCAGCATAATTCTGATTTTAATGTTCCATCTACACCACATCAATATCCTTTCACCGCCAGCAAGTAAAAACAAAAAGTAAATATTTCATTTCCCATTCTTTCCCTCTTAAAAGGTTTTGCCTAAACCAGCTCACCCAGCACGCCCTGAGGTTAGACAAATAGGAAGCGACTGTGGTCTGCCGCAGGGATGCTTTATGGGAAGGGCACTGCCCACAAGTGTCAGCTTTCTGGGATAGTTGCTATCTATTGGTGCATGAATATAACAAATGCAACCATCTCCTGTATCAGGTTAAATTACTAGCCTGAGCTAATACAAGGCTCTAATACATCGCTAATTTATCAGTCTGGTATTACCATTTACTTCATGTAGCTATATTCAGAAAGCACAAAGTGCTCCGGGAAAGGAGAATTAAAAATAAAAGAGACAGAGAAAGAGGTAGAGAGGAAGAAGGGTAACAAAACATTATGCAAAAATATTAAAAGGCTAAGATAAATCTCTGGCCAGGGGCACTGACAAAATGACTTGGCAGCTGGAGGGATTTGTATCCTGGTGGATCCAGGACTTCTGCCACAAGTCTTTGCCTGACTGAGGAGCGTCTAGATTCTTACTGGTGCTCCAGCAGCTCCATGGGGATATCCACACTAAAATACAAGCCCTGTAGCCCTGGATGCTCTTCACATCTCCCTAAAATGGTGGGTCAGGGAAAAAAACCACTTCACTATCCCTGTAGTTTTCAAAGCAAGGACAGAAAGGCAGTGATCTTGCTAAAATCTCACTTGAACCTAGATCTTCAGAGTGTTCTGCCTCCTCACCTTGAAACACAGAATAACATTTCACAAATCCAGCCACTCCAGAGTCTGTACCAGTCTGTTAAGAGATTTGAGGTCACTAGGTAGACCCTCTACAGAGGAGACCTTTATGCACACATAGCCTATTGATTATGAAACTTCAGTGTCTCAAAAAAGTATTACCTGTAAGGCCATGTACCTCTGGTTTTCTTCTGCTTGTTTTGTCCTTAGCCAGCCTGCCTTCTGGGTGGCCACCGTACAGACTCCCAGTGGAAAGCTGGCCTGGGCAGGACTCAGGGGACACACGAGGGAGGAGGGGTGCAGAGGCTCTTCCCTTCAGCATTACTGGAATGCATCCACACTCACCAAGGGCATGAAAAATATCTAACCCTGGTGTTCGGTACCCTGCAACACCCTTGCCTCACTTTGCTCATGCTGGTGACATGTGGTGTCACTGCACTAGGATTCTGTCAGGGCCAGACACTTCCTACATCCCAGTTGCATCACCACGGTGCTGAGCAATGCTGAAGGAGCATCACAGGCTATTGCACCAGGACAAGCCTTGAGATCTCTCCTTTCCTGGCTGAACACAGAGCATCAGCCAGAGTCTCCCTCAGAAATCAGGTTCCTACCCCAGAGCTACTTGAGATCATAGTTTGTTTTCCTCCAGAAAGAACTGTTGCAAGACAAATACCTCTCTCAAGACGATTGAAGTAGGTCACGTTAGACAGTGCTCTGGAGAGGCTGTCTGACACTTTCTCATCAGCAAGCACTGCTCTGCTCCTTTCTTTTCTTTTTCTCCCTCTCTCCCCCATCCTCCTCTCCTTACATTGGTAAAGAGTCTGTGAAAGGGAAACAGCTCAAGGAAAATCTGTGTTCTGCTTTGGCAGCTGGAAGAATCAATGCTAACATGGCCCATGACTGCAGACAGCAGCTTACAGATGGGCAAAATCGTGATGGGGTTGAACAGAGCAAGTCAGCACTGGGTGGGAATGGAGCACTGTGGGCCCTGCAGGGAGCAGGACCATAGTATAAAGACTATAATATAAGGTCAAGCATCGTTTTAAATGACAGGTATCAGGCACTAGAATAGCCTGAGGGATTTTATTTGCTGTTCTCCAGAGCTGCTGGACAGACATGAAGGGTCCTCTGCTGCCTGTGCCAAGGGCAGTGCCCAGGAACATCCCAGCTGGGCTTCTGCCTTCCCTCAGGCTTGAAGGATGGTCCCATCTCTTCTCTGAGTGCACCCTGGAGACTCCCAGCTCCAGTATCACCTTCCTGCTGCCTGGCCCTGCTCCCTGCCAGTAAGATCCCAGCTAATGAGATTCCTAACCCAGGACCCCCAGGCTCGGTGTTTGTTTTCCAACTGGAAGCGATTAGCACAGTGGCACCTTCAGGCAGCTTAAGGCTGTAGCACTGCAGGGATGTTGCTCTCCACCAGCCAGCCTGGGGAGACAGAATGAATATTAGTTACATTTAGTTACTTGTTTCAGTTTATAAATTAGCAGCAGGCACCCCTCAGCCCACGTTCTGGTCAGAGGCAGCAAAGTTCATGTGATCAGATAATAAAATATAAGCATCAGATAGTAAACTGGCCCAGACATCGAGTTATAATTGGCAAAAGCCATTTGGCCGGAAAAAGGCGACAGGAGAGGGGTTTTTTTTTGTCTGCACTTTGTCGGGTACTCCACAGAACTCACCAGATAAAGCCACTCTTTCATCCCTGCCAAGATGCTGGGATGGAGCCCTCCAGCCTGTGTCCCTCCAGCCCAGCACTCCCAATAAACGGAGGGTCATTGCCAGCATATTGACAGGGCTTGAACAGAGCGATAGGAGAGAGCGATCCCAGGGCCAGCAGCTGTCAGCACACACCCTGCTACCAGCTCTCGCCAGTGGAAAAATGAGACATGGACCTCAGAGCTCCTGCCTGCAAGAGGGACCACAGCCACAGCAGCGTGTCCTGCTTACAACAGTCAGCTGAGACCCAGTTTGAGACTGTCTGGTCACGAGCAGGGCTGCAGTTCAAACCCTTGAGGAAATGCAACTGGGATTATACTATCAAAGAACAAAATGAATTCCACTGGTTTAATGCTGTCTGAATTTTGGAAGTATTTCATGGTGGATGTTTAGAAAGCTTCTGTCTCTCACAGATGAGCTGCATGGATTGCCAAATGTATGTCCTCTCGGAGGGAAAAATGAGGTTTATTTCTGTTACAAACCTATAGGACTTGTTTTGGTTTTACAAATTTCCTTTCTAAATGGAAGCATTTTAGAGGAAAAGAAATTGCTTCAAAAAAATCCTTACAAAAAAAACATCCTTCTGAAAATGTTTTGATCTGATTGATCCATCAAGCAGTGGCGCAGGGTAAGGAAAAGATGACAGCTGCTCCTTTTGTTGCATGCTGTTCTGATTAGCTTCAAAAAAGATGCTCCCTGTCACCCATGGCCCTCCACGTAGTGAATGAGCAGAGCTCTGTGGACTCTGAAGGCACCTGATGCTGGAGCAGATCTCCTTCTGCTAGAAGGGAAAAAAAAAATTTTCCCTTTTTTTTTTTTTTGCCTAGGACTTTTTGGAAAACCATGACCGGACTTAAATTCAGAAGAGCAATAATAAAGCCTTAGAGAAGCTTTAAGGAGTCTTTCCAAAAGTGTTCAAAGTTAACTTTAGCCTGAGCTTTAGCCTGCAGTTGTGATCAACACTGGCTTCTCTGGAAGCAGCATCAGGAGCACCCACACAAGGAGGAAGTGTGGAGTTTCTGGTTTCCCAGCACCCATCTTCCCTCAACCCTGTATCTGCTTTGGGTTGACTGACTAACCTGCTGCTGTATCCGAGGACATTATTTATATTCTTTTCTCATGGAAAGCTGGGCCACAGCAGAAAGCCACACACACCAAAACTTGAATTAACACACCACTTGAATTAATGGCACAGGGCAGACTCGCTGTGAAAGGGAAGTTTTTCTTTAAAAGACTATAGCTAAGCATAAGCTCATGCACACATTTGATGTTCCTGTATGTCATCAACTGTAGATTCACCTGAATCTTTGGGATTCTTACGAGACATGTGGAAGGATTTTTCTGTCACTGGGGAAACAGAAAAATCCTCTCCCAGCTGTTTCCCGGCAGTGAAAACTTCCTTTCTGAGCTCCCTTTTCTAGGCAGATGAGGCCACTGATGGGAATTATAGATTGCTTTTTGGTGCCAGGGCATTGAAAAAACAGCCAGAATAGAAGAATTCAGCCACATGCCCAAATGAGAAATAAGTTCAGCTTCAGCTCAAAACTCAACTGCTCAGGTCCATCCATGTCACCGAGGATAATCAGACAAGTAGCTTGTTGGAATCTTAATCCAGAGAAACCGAGTGCCTGAGCTAATGGCTAAATAATCCCCACATTAAAAGCTTCCACAAAGCTGAACGAGAGAACTGAGCTTCCAAATGCTTCCAATTAAATGCAACATTAAGGTCAGCACCCTGGGTGAAGGGAGAGGGGAAAGCAGGCTGGGAAGCTGGGAGGGCAGCTGGGACGAGCAGCATTTCCAAGGCAGCATTTCTGACTCGCTCTCTTCCCTGGCAGTGTTAAGCACTGTCACAGCATTAGTGAAATGTGGTCTTTAGTGGTTCATTTTCATCTCTGTGCACCTGTTTTCAGGAGGACATGGGTAGCTATTAGATGATAACCCTAGATGGATGGAAAGGATTTTTCTTTGCTTCTTGTCCTTCTTTGCAAAACTCTGTGACCGCCTCCTCCCCCCCCCCCCCCCCCCCCCCCCCCCCCCCACCCCCACGTCGCATGCCCTCTGTCTGCTCACAAAACCACCAAAACGGAGCACCACAAAAAACCTGAAGT